>VDFB02233029.1:73515-113170 GCA_007258455.2 Sequoia sempervirens
AAAATTGGAATATACTCCTCCCACATTGATAGATCTTAAAAACTAATTTTGTTTTCATCTCTATTTCTAAATTTACCTCATCACTAAACCTACCTTATCAATTTTAGTTGTGATATATTTTAAATGTTTCCTTGATTAGTCTACCTACAAGGGTCTAACCCTTCTCTCCACTGTTACAAGACTCTTTATTCAAGGCTAAGTTAGCAACTGGGGAAAGGTGCAACCTATCTTGCAATCATTGCTCAAAATGGAAGCATGGAAAAAGCATTTGAATTGTGATGCAACCAGGGGAGGTCCTACAACACAAATCAACACAAAAAATCAACCAACAACAACAATTCACAATTCATAATTCTCAAAACTCTTCACTTTTCACCAAATCAACACTCTTCCTTGTAGCATTGCCAACTCATTCAATCGGGTATTTCTTCTTGATAATATTCTTTCAGACCAAGAATTGAACCATTTCAAGGACCCTTTAGGTACACAATCACTTGCCAACAAACCACTATTGGTTACTTTGTAACAACTTTCTCAAATCAGGCTTTCTACACCAACTAGGCCTCAAATTAAGCCACTTTAACAAAGAAACTTATCTTGAAACTTAGCCAAAACCTCCAAAAACATGTGGGGAGAAATTTATATGTATTCAAACCAAATAATTCACAATTATTTCTCATAAATTCATCCATCAAGTTGCCAAAACCAAAAACCCTCTTTTTAAGCCAAATAACTTAGGGCTTATTGGGAAACACACTTCTCAACCTTATCAAACATTTTTACACCTCAAATAGGTCTAAAATGGCCTAAAAAAACTCAATTCAATAATAAAAAATGCTTCCCTAACACAATACTCACTTTAGCATGTCAAAACCTCTCAAATTCACATGGAAAACAACAAATTTCACTCTAGGGCTTCATGCCCAACTCAACTCTTGACCTCCCTTGTTCTTACTCAACATTCCCACACCTTTTTAGTGATTTTTAAAACCCATTCGTTGAGTTATAGTGGCCACAGTGAGATGAATGGGTCAATACACCATTTTAAATGACTTTCAAACCTTAAAACTGTGTTTAGGGTGGAGCACACTAGCTTGCCAATGTGGTAGGGTTGAGAAGGTAGGGGCAACATACGCCTCATAGAAATGGGGTCTCATAGTGAGACCCCATTTATATGAGGGTTGGCGTACATCACCATGAGATCCCATTTCTATGAGTTGTACGTTGCCCCTACTCAACCCTACTACATTGGCAAGCTAGTGATTGAGCTGGCTTGCCAACGCTCCACTAGCTTGCCAATAGGGTATGGTTGAGAAGGTAGGGGCACCGTGATAGAAAAATAGGTAGTGAAGACCCCAACCAACTCAAAATGATTAGATTGAAACAAGAAACCATCCCATTAAACACTATACACTCAACTTATCACAAACACACACCTAAAGGCTTGTAGCCCTCCAAAACTATTTTTTCTCAATATCTTTTATAGAAGGCCATATAGAGACCTAAAAAACATCATATAAGACACACTTCAACTCCTAAAACAACATACCAAAGGGTTTCAAGAGGTTTCTTTGCAACAATATTGAAAACCAATAGGTTGCCCTGCCTTTTAGGCCACCAAATAGCCCTCTTTTACAAATGAGGTACCTCTAAAACACTTTTATTTCACCAAATCTCAACTAAAAGTCACTGATTGTGTTACTAAACAACAAATTCCACCATTATTTCTCAAATCCCCAACATCTAAAATGTTGTACCGCCAAACCCTCAATTTTCATGCAAATAACCTAGGGTTTATTGAAAGTCTTGACAACTAGGCTTGCCAGACCTCACCAATACCAACAACACTTCAAAAATACCCTGCACAAACTCAAACAACCATTAAATGGAAGGTTCCTTCAACATTTCATCAAAACCCTTTTTTAACACCCCATTTACACAAGGAAAACAATGTAATTCTAACCTAGGGCATCACCCAATTTTAAACAATTTACTTACTCTGCCTTTAGGACCATGTGGACACCTAACCACAATGTATACCTCATAGAAATGGGGTCTCACAATTATGTACATCGCCATGAGAGCCCATTTCTATGAGGAATATGTTGGCCTTACCTTCTGAACCCTACTGCATTGGCAGGCTAGTGAGTGAGCTAGCTTGCCAATGCTCCACTAGCTTGCCAAGGAATTTGAATTCACATGCCTTGTCCATTCTTCCATTTTGAGCCTATCTTGTAATCATGGCATTCCCCTACACCACCTTTGTCTATGCTAGAAATACTCTTGTACATGATGATTGTAAGTATTTTTTATGAAGCCTTGAATGACATATATTTCATTTATTTGAATGGATAAATATTTTAGGAACTAATATTTGTCTCATTACCATGCTACAGGTAAAATTATCCACCATGCTGAAGAAAAAAAGAAGGAATAAACTAACAGAAAAAAAGTATGAAACCTTCAAAGCAAAGGAGAGAGAACAGGTGGCGACATATTGTGAAAAGAAGAAATTGGGTACTATTGACAAAAACAAGCCAACTAAAGAGGAACCTCAACTATCAAAAAGAGAATAGGAATTAGTAGCACAAAGGGCATGAATGCAAAAGCATCATGGTAAGACAGATTCAGATACCCTAGTTAGAGACACACCCTCTATGACAAGTGAATACGAAGGGACACCATTAAGCACAAGCGAATATGGAGGGGCACTAGCTACTACAAGTGAATATGGAGGGACACCATCTATCGCAAGTGAATATGGTTGGACACCATCCAACGCATCACAAGTTAAGAGTACTCCATCACTTGTATTTGACGAAGAAGGTATGCCATCATCCCTACGTGAACCTCAAGGTATGTCTTCTACTCCACCCTCGATCAAAGGTACATAATCTAGCTCACCTCAATTAAATATTGATGAAATTCCTAATGTTGAGATGTATGTACCTAGGAGAGAACCACCAATAAATTTGTGTAGAAAGCCAAAGTATTTGATTAATATTGATGGGGATATTTTGCAGCACATGGAAGGTAAGATTCCAACATGCACTTGTAGAAGATATGCTGATAAGATTTGGGAATTTCTCTTTGAAAGGCTAAATGAGACCGCAAGATGTCAACTATTTGTTGAAATGATGTGGGGTATAAAGTATATATATATCATGAAGACTCTTGGGTTGAAATTTTGGAGTTCATGTTTGGTGCAGGAGCACCTTGTTCTCTAAATGCCTTCAATAGGAAAATTTGCAAAAAAAAGAATTTTCAAATGTAAACAAATAGAAAAAGGTCATGTGAAGGTCATATGTAATGTATTCAAAGTCTCAAGAAGGTCATTAGGTGATTGGAATAGCTATATAAAGAATTGTAAAGATGTGGAAAAGAGCATAACTTGTATTCTTGAAGAAATTAGTAAATAAGGGACACTATTTTTTGTATTTGCAACACTTTTCCTTTTTTGTTTCAAACTTGTGCAGATTGTACAACACCTTATAGTTTGATTATTGATTAGGTTTGGTCAGTGGGTTTTTAATAAACCTCAATTTTCTTGATCCTACAAGGGAATTTGATCAGGGTTTTGTTGTTTGATGTTATATTGAAACTATTAAAAGTTCAAGAAATATTGCTGCCCCCAAATATTTCTTCAAACCCTAGCACTAAACCACCATTTTCCACTAAAAATGCACCATTTGACATCTAGGGAATCACCTAAAAAACCTCTATTTTCCTCCCTTGCACACATGTTTTATAACCCTAACTAAGCCTTTGCACCAAGTTACATAAGCATACAATGGGTGGAAAGCTTAATATGACATTTTAATGCACTCAAAACCCTTAAAATAGGGTATACAGACCGACCCTCAGTAATTAGCTTCTAAAATGCACAAAATCGCTTGAAATCCAACCAAACCAAAACTAAAATGGAGTTAAGTATGTTTCCCACCAATTTCCATCCAAAAGAGAGCACAATCACCCTGTATGAAACCATACAATTCAAGGAAACATCATATTTCTAGTAAAAATATAGAAAATTGCAAGGAAACAATAAATTTTATTGATCTTATAAGTACATAGTACATTTATGCTAGGCATGGTACATTTATGCTAGGCATGGTCCTCTTTCACACCCAAACATGTGGAATCACTTTGAGCTATGTTCCACTGGCTCGATCCCTTAAGGGTCCAAAGTGCACAAGGGAAGCAATCTTTAATAGGGTATTACTCGAAAACTATGGTGCTTACGAAATCTCCATTTGAGCTTATGAGATCATGTTGGGCCCCTCTACAATAATATCTCTTAGTTTTTGTTATCTCGAAGTGGTTTTCCCGTGGTGTCCAATTTTCACTTGATGGAAAAAGTGTCAAATGCAAGCAGTGCAAAGTTGCAAAGTGGTGCAAATTTTGTTCTACAACTCATGTGACCAAATAGACTATTCCAATGCATCCGAATAGGTATGTTTACACTAGACATGGTCCTATTTCTCACCCAAACATGTAGAATCACTCTGAGCTATGTTCAACCAAATCGATCCTTTAAGAGTCCAAAGTGCAAAATGGCTATAAACTTCAACATGTTGTTACTTAGATATAGTGATGCTTATAAACTTTTCTTTTGATCCTATGGGATCTGTTATCACCTGAAATTGCACCATGTTTTACACGATGTTCAACACCTCAGTGTAACATGGGAAGACCTCTAAAGCTGTGGGTCACTTGTAGATAGAGGTCAACCTCTGGAGAAGGCTAGCTTCCTTTGGTATCACCTAAACTACTGATTTTGTAAAGGGAAAGGGAGAAGGAGTGCATAAAAATAAAACTAAACCCTATGGTTATACATCGAACTGATAAGAAACAATGAGATACTTTTATTACACTTGAATATTGATGATGAACATAAGATTACACATCAAATCTGTATAATCTATGCATTAATATGTCACAATAGATTTGATTCACACACTTTTTCCAGAGAGGAAAAGAAATTTCACATACTAGAATCCATATGTGATTATGTAAACAAAGTTTGTGATTTATATAATGATGCTTTTGCAAAGGAAGGCATGAAACACAAGATAAAGTTATAAAGGAATGAAATAAATTCACAAAAATAACTTGATCATGAACCTGAAATGCACAACACTTTGCAAGAACAAGACGAAAATCCGAACATCAATAGTTACCAAGGAAAACTTTATATATCATGTTCCAAAATGAGTTACAGTATTTTGCTAATCTAAGAGAGGACTGCAAAAGTCACAGACTTCAAAAAAAAAAAGAACTCCTTTACAAAGAGGAAAAAATGCCTTATATACAAAAATGTGTCGGCCCCTTAGGGCTTACAAAAATATCTGCCACAGAAAGATCTACTCTTATATCTTTTAGTGAAGTTAATTTTGCATTCAATGTGTAACCTTGCTGTCCATGTCGGTGTGAAAGATCGCCCTCAGAAGAACCATTTTGATCTTTTGTAGCATTAACTTTTGGTCCTCGTGGCCATCTTCAAATCTTCTCAGTTGAGCTACTTTCTTTTTGAGCATTACCATAAATGTTGATCAACTCTTTCCAGTTGACATCCAAGTTGTCCCTATGGTATCCGCCTTTCTGTTGCTCGATGTCACCTTCTGGATATCAATCTGATTCATTGCTTTATTCTCGGAGCAGATACACGTTCCTTATGCTTTGTCAATCTCGTCCATAGGGGGGAGTCAGGCAATCAAACGGCTCATGGTGCATCCTTAGCTCCCATCTGATTGGTCGAACTTGTGCCCCATAGATTCTATTCAATCAAAGGGTCCCTCAAACAACATCGCATGTCGGTGAGACACTAATCATGTCTCCCCGATGCGAGTATACTTCATAGGACAGTTGACATAGCCTAGGACTGTCGGTAGGACTTCATATCGAGCTGTAGGAGTTATACCGATATGCACATTTCATCGCCCAGACACCCACATTCGGCAAGAGTCATAATGAACACCAAGAGTCCTATCGCTATCATATACACCATCGGCAAGACAAACATTCATTGGCAAGAGGTCACAATGGGCTCCATTAGTCATATCGATATCCCCTCTTTCGTGGGCAAGTTGATCGCTATTGGCCATACACAATTCTTTCGGCAGGACCCCATAGCGAGCTCCCTGCCTCTCCTTGAGCTTACTTCATTTCGGTAAGACCCTATCGGGTTGGCAAGACTTCTTGCCAAAGCTATCCTATTTTGGCGAGAGCTTACCCTCTATGTGCACCACGATTGGCAAGACTATCAGGTTGGAGAGACATCTCCCCAAACTCAAAATATTATACCGAAGGCACCCCTTTGTTGGCAGGACCCTCCTCATTTGGCCAAACCTCATGGCGAATGTAAAACTTTGACTCTGATGACGGCCTGGTGAACAACTATTGGGGAGACTTTCCTATGTCGGCAGGACATCATGGTGGGTTCCATTAGTCACACTGAAGGTTTACAACCATCAGTGAGACCATCACTTGTCGGTAAGACATTACACCAACCCCTTCCATTCCTTCTAAGCTCAAACCTTGTGTCGGTGAGACTCCCATTGGTTGGCAAGACCTCTCACTGAAGCCACCCTGCTTTGATGAGAACTCTTATCGAGCTCTCTTCGTTTTAGTCGGGGAGAATTTTCTTGGTCGGTGAGACACTATGCTGAAGGAAACACTTTCGCCAAGATCAAACATCCTTCCTTCAGCAAGACACTAGCAAGTCGGGAAGACCTCTTGCCGAACACCCATCATTATATCACTGCACTCCTCTGTTGGCGAGACACCCATGTGTTGGTGAGACCTCATATCAAGCTCAAAACTTTTGCTGATACCTTTCCCTGGTTGCCGAGACATCAAGGAAAACTCCCTCATTCTCCCTGAGCTCTTTCATTTGTTGGGGAGACATTGCTATGTCGGCAAGACTTATGCCAAAGGAAAAACCTTCGGCGAGACCATCAATAGTCGGCCAAAAATCATTCCTAGGTCCTTTCTTTCACCTGAGCTCACTTTACTTTGGCAAGACCTCTCAGCGAGAGCTTATTTTATTTTAGCCAAACTGTGGTTTATCAACAAGACCACCCTCCGATGATGTCTCCTTTCGCTGAGACGTCCTTTCCTGTCAATGAGACATTACCCTATCAGTGAGACTTCTCCCTCTCACTAGCCCCTCTCGCCAAGACTTCAGCCTTTTGGAAAGACGTTATACCGAAGCCCCCAAATTACACCGAAGGCATCCCGTTTCAATGAGACTTCGTTCAGTTGCCGAGACATTACATCGAGGCCCTTTCCTTCTTTATGATGACACTTCTTTTCGCTGAGACCTCTTGACGAAAGTGAACCCTTCTCCCCAAAGCCAGCCCTACGAACAACTTTCAGCGTGACTTTTGCTAGTTGAGAAGACTTCTCCCCGAAGACACCTCCATTCATTGAGACATCATGTCCATATTTTGACAAGATCTTATGCCGAAGGCAACCCCCTTCGGTGAGACTCTACATGGTCGTGGAGACCTCCTGCCGAAAGCAAACCGTTTCCCCTGGCACCAACTTTGTGAGCTACTGTTAGCGAGACATCCCAAGTGGAGAGATACATAAGGACTCATGGTGACCCAAATGTCTTGGGGACCAGTGTATCCAAATGAATAGAATGCATTGCTAGTCAGAAAGACAACAGGAAGGTCTTGCCGACTTCCTTTTCTGATGAGTTTTGTGCCAAAAATGATTGAGGTGAGGCTTTCCAATAGACTTCCCTATGAGGTAGCACCAAATAAGGGCCTAACCCTTGATGCAAACTTCCCATTTGGCCTTTGAGAACACCTGAAACATAATTTATCCTACCTGATTGAGCCCGTAGGTGAAAATTAGGTAACATTTCTGGCAACCTTTGCTAGATGTTTGCCTGCTAAACATGGAAAACCAGTAGCCTAGGCCTATCCATTGGGCACAAAGTCATTGG
Source organism: Sequoia sempervirens (assembly GCA_007258455.2). Taxonomy (NCBI): domain Eukaryota; kingdom Viridiplantae; phylum Streptophyta; class Pinopsida; order Cupressales; family Cupressaceae; genus Sequoia; species Sequoia sempervirens. The sequence goes on from VDFB02233029.1 coordinate 81,470, forward strand.
GAAAACTCAGAAACAGATCAAGAGTAGCTTTGTACATGACCATAGCACATTTGTGACTCAAGAAACAGATCACTCAGACATTTATTGAAAATAGGAAACTACAAAAGGGAAAACTATCTAACTATGCTGGAACAACACTTAGGGAATTGAAAACTTGTAGCTAAACCTATCATACACTAACCAGTAAGAAACTAGTCAAACAAAACCATTTGCAGGATGACTAAAATAGCTGCCCTTTCTTCTCAATATGCAGTGACTGGCATCCTTAAGGACAACTAAGTAAAACTAAAAATTAGAAAAAAGTTTACCAAGGCGATGCACTGCCTCTTGAAAGAGGTGAATGAGTTCACTTACCTCACTAGATAGACCATATGTATTGTCAACCAAAGGAGGACAAGTGAGCTAAACATACTCTTGTTTGGCTGTCAGTGCATCTTGGATATCTTCTTTCACTGTACCTTCATATATGGGTGCCTCATTGGACTCCATCTGGGCTAAGTACATGATTGGACAGCCTCTGGTAAGGGAAAAGCTTGAACTTTCCTTACTAGCCTCTTGTTGATCTCTAAAGACTTCATCTTTTCCTTGAAAAGATGTTGATTGGAGGTAATATGCAAGTTGTTCATTGGCTACTATAGTTTGATCTTTTTGAAAGATTCGACCATTATTGTCTATAGGAGGATCAACTATTCTTTCTTTTAGCTTTGCAATGAAAAAGGAGTCCTGCTTCTTTTCATCATGTATAATAGTCTCTGAAAAGAAACCATTAATGTTTTTGATGGTTGGATCTTCTTGGCTAAGGAGCTGATATCCCTATTGGATGACTGAAAAAAATTGTCAAACTATTGTTCCTTATGCTCTTCATTCATGATAGAATACACCTCCTCCTCAACAAAGTGGGGCAGCTCATCAAATGAGTTCATAGGCTGCAAGGCATTATCTTCTACAACCTTTTCAATAGTCTCACTGACTTGAATGGGTTGATCACATGCTCCCCTTTCATATGATATAGGCATAGATGCTATCATGCATGTGAGATCTTCATCTTCATCAAAAAACTGAGGAAGTTCATCGAACAAGTCAACAATATTCTCTGGCCATCCCAAATCAACTAGTAAATTAGAAACCTGCATGCTCTCTTGAAGAAAAGTATCTGGTTCAGTTTTATCCTTTTCTTCCAAGTCTAATGCTCCATTGGCTTGTTGATTGTCATCAATCGACAACTGCCCAAATGGCTTGATGTCTTCTAGTTGTTCTAAAACTGCAACCTCGCAAGTGCTTTCCACTTGAGGAAGATCCTCAGTTAGCTTTGAGCTTTGAGAAGAAGCAATCTACTTGAAGCTTGGAACTAAAAACACGTGCTCCTCCAACTTAGCAATTTCATCGTAGTTGTCCATGCTAGATTCACCCTGTCTAAAACTTGGAATTTTGTACTTTGAGGCCCCCTCCTTCATAGGTAGTTGGGGTTCTATCCTATGAGCTTGTGCAAGCAAGTGTTTAATCTGCTCTACCTTAGCTGCAACAATCTACTCTTTGAAACTCCCCTCAAGCTCCCTCCTTTGAAACTCCTCCATCTATTGTCTTGATTGATCATGTTCGTTCACCTCCTATTGCAAGTTTTGCTTGAAACTTGGGAATTTAAAGTTACGAACCTTCTCCTAAATAGGCTAATGTGGAATATAAGGAGCTACTTGGACCTCATGCCTCTGTGTTTGAGCAAGAAAAGCTTCATTTTCTCCTCTTTCACAGCTAACTCTCTCTCGAGCCTATTCTCAAACTGTCTCCTTTACATTAGTAATTCTTGCTCATGAAGGTAGGCCTGATAGGCCATCTGTTCTTGTTGTTGATCATACTCCTACTACCTCCTAAACTCTTCCATTTGCCTTGTGATGTTTGACAACATGTCCTTCATGTCCTTCATGTTATTCTTTATATAATCAACCTCTTGGAGCTGATTTTGGACATCCAAATGTGGATCCGAAGACTGAGCAGGGGTGGGTGGGAAGTAAGCATGTTGAACATGCTGATAGGCTGTTGTTGCATGGCTGTTTGGGATTAAACCAGTAGCATGATTAGCCTGATATGGCTGATAAGGTGATTGGTTGACAGGATTTCCATGAAATGATGGATGATTAGCAGTTTCATGACAAGCTGGATGATAGAACATGTCTTCATAAAATGTAGACATTTTGGAGCATTCATAGAAGCTGGAAATGCATTAAAATTTCTTGTAAAACAAGAAAACTAGCTTTGATTTTTTGGAAATAAGAACATACCAGCACTTAATCTGCTTGAAACTAGTTGTTATTCTCCCAGAGTTTCCAGGTATGTAAAGAAAATGCCTCCAAAAGTCTGAAACTACTGCTGCACATACAAAATAGCAGCAATAAAATGCATAAACATGAACTAAGAAGCAGTTCACAGTCCCACCGGCCATGCCAAAACTATTATCACCTCAATTTTGCACCCTGTTGAACCCGATGTTCAACACCTCATTGTAACATGGGAAGACCTCTAAAGCTGTGGGTCACTTGTAGACAGAGGTCAACCTCCAGAGAAGGCTAGCTTCCTTTGGTATCACCTAAACTACTGATTCTGTAAAGGGAAAAGGAGAAGGAGTGCATAAAAATAAAACTAAACCCTATAGTGATACACCGAACTAATAAGAACAATGAGATACTTTGATTACACTTGAATACTGATGATAAACATAATATTACACATCAAATTTGTATAAGCTATGCATTAATATGTCACAACAAGTTTGATTCACACACTTTTTCTAGAGAGGAAAATAATTTTCACAGACTAGAATCCATATGTGATTATGTAAACACAGTTTGTGATTTTTATAATGATGCTTTTGCAAAGGAAGCATGAAACACAAGATAAAGTTATAAAGGAATGAAATAAATTCACAAAAATAACTTGATCATGAACCTAAAATGCACAACACTTTGCAAGAACAAGACAAAAATCCGAACATCAATAGTTACCAAGGAAAACTTTATATATCATGCTCCAAAATGAGTTACAAAATTTTGCTAATCTGAGAGAAGGCTGCAAAAGTCACAGACTTCAAAAAAACATAAGGAGAACTCCTTTACAAAGAGGCAAAAATTACTTATATACAAAAATGTGTTGGCCCCTTAGGGCTTACAAAAATATCCGCCACAGAAAGATCTACTCTTAGATCTTTTAGTGAAGTTAATTATGCATTCAATGTGTAACCTCACTGTCCATGTTGGTGTGAAAGATCACCCTCAAGAGAACCCTTCTGATCTTTTGCAGCATTAACTTCTGGTCCTTGTGGCCATCTTCAAATCTTCTCAGCCAAGTTGCTTTCTTTTTGAGCATTACAATAAATGTCGATCAACTCTTGCCAGTTGACATCGCAGCTATCCCTGTGGTTTCTGCCTTTATGTTGCTCGATGACACCTTATGGATATCAATCTGATTCATCACTTTATTCTTGGAGCAGATACACGTTGCTTATGCTCTGTCGATCTCATCCATAGGGGGGAGTTAGGTAGTCAAATGGCACATGGTGCGTCCTTAGCTCCCATATGATTGGTCGAACACATGCCCCATAGATTCTAGTCAGTCAAAGGGTCCCTCAAAATACATCGTATGTCAATGAGACACTAATCGTGTCTCCCTGATGTGAGTATACTTCACAAGACGGTTGACATAGCCTAGGACTGTCGGTAGGACTTCATATCGAGTTGCAGGAGTTATACTGATATGCACATTTCATCGCCCAGACACTCGCATTCGGCAAGAGTCATAGTGAACGCCAAGAGTCCTATCGCTATCATATACACCATCGGCAAGAGCTCACAATGGGCTCCATTAGTCATATCGATATCCCCTCTTCTGTGGGCAAGTTGATCGCTATCAGCAAGACACAATTCTTTTGGCAGGACCCCATAGCGAGCTCTCTGCCTCTCCCTGACCTTACTTCATTTCGGTAAGACCCTATTGGGTTAGTGAGACTTCTTGTCAAAGCTATCCTGTTTCAGCGAGAGCTTACCCTCTATGTGCACCATGATCAGCGAGAGTATCAAGTTGGGGAGACATCTCCCCAAACTCAAAATATTATATTGAAGGCACCCCTTTGTCGGCAGAACCCTCCTCATTCGGCCAAACCTCATGGCGAATGTAAAACTTTGACTCCAATGATGGCCTGGTGAACAACTGTCGGGGAGACTTTCCTCTATCGGTAGGACATCATGGCGGGTTCCATTAGTCACACAGAAGGTTTACAACCATCAATGAGACCATCACTTATTATTAAGACATTACACCAACCCCTTCCATTCCTTCTGAGCTCAAACCTTGTGTCAATGAGACTCGCACTGGTCGGCAAGACCTCTCACCGAAGCCACCCTGCTTCGGCAAGAACTCTTATCGAGCTCTCTTCATTTCAGTTAGGGAGAATTTTCTTGGTCGGTGAGACACTATGCCGAAGGCAATAGTTTTGCCAACCTCAAACATCCTTCCTTTGGCAAGACACTGGTAAGTCAAGAAGACCTCTTGCCGAACATCCATCATTATATCACTGCGCTCCTCCATCGGTGAGACACCCATGTGTCAGTGTGACCTCATATCAAGCTCAAAACTTTCGCTAAGACCTTTCCCTGGTTTCCGAGACATCACAACGAACTCCCTCATTCTCCCCTAGCTCTTTCATTTGTTGGGGAGACATTGCTATGTCGGCAAGACTTTATGCCAAAGGAAAAACCTTCGGCAAGACCCTATCGGGTCGGCAAGACTTTATGCCAAAGGAAAAACCTTCGGCAAGACCCTATCGGGTCGGCAAGACTTCTCAACGAGGCCTCCTTGTCCCGGTGAGAGCTTATTTTATTTTGGCCAAACTATAGTTGATCGGCAAGACCAAAGTCCGATGATGTCTCCTTTCGCCGAGACGTCCTTTCCTATCAATAAGACATTACCCTATCGGTGAGACTTCTCCCCCTCTTTATCCCCTCTCGCCAAGACTTCAGCCTTTCGGCAAGACGTTGTACCGAAGCCCCCACATTACACCGAAGGCATCCCATTTCATTTAGACTTCTTTCAATCACTGAGACATTACAGCGAGGCCCTTTCCTTCTTCATGATGACACTTATTTTCACTGAGACCTCTTGACAAAAGTGAACTCTTCTCCCCAAAGCCGGCCCTGCGAACAACTTTCGGCGTGACTTTCGCTGGTCGGGAAGACTTCTCCCCGAAGACACCTCCATTCGCCGAGACATCATGTCCATCTTTTGGCAAGATCTTATGCCGAAGGCAACCCCCTTCGGTGAGACTCTACATGGTCGCCGAGACCTCCTGCCGAAAGCAAACCGTTTCCCCTAGCGCCAACTTTGTGAGCTACTATCAACGAGACATCCCAAGTGGATAGATACATAAGGACTTATGGCGACCCAAATATCTTGGCGACTGATGTATCCAAACAAATAGAACGCACTGCTAGTCAGCAAGACAACAGGAAGGTCTTGCCGACTTCCTTTTTTGATGAGTTGTGTGCCAAAAATGATTGAGGCAAGGCTTTCCAATAGACTTCCCTGTGAGGTAACACCAGATAAGGGCCTAACCCTTGATGTAAACATCCCATTTGGCCTTTGAGAACACCTGAAACATAATTTATCCTGCCTGATTGAGCCCATAGGTGAAATTGGGTAACAGGATCATGCTGGGCCCCTCTACAATAACCTCTCTAAGTTTTTTCTATCTCGAAGGTATTTTTCCATGGTGGAAAATTTTCACTTGAGGAAAAAGTTATCAAATGCAAGTAGTTGAAACTTGCAAAGTGGTGCAAATTTTATTTTGCAACTCATGTAACCAAATAGACTATTCCAACGCATTCAAATAGGTATTTTTTATGCTAGGAATGGTCCTCTTTCACACCCAAACACACGGAGTTGCTCTGAGCTACGTTCAACCGGATTGATCCCTTAAGAGTCCAAAGTGCAAAATGGCTACAAAATTCAGCATGTTGTTACTCGGATACCATGATGCTTAGAAACTTCTCGTCTAATCCTATGGGATCATGTTGGGCCCTTCTACAATAAATTCTCTTAGTTTTCACTATGTCAGAGGAATTTTCCCATGGTTATGAGTTTTCACTTGGGAAAAAAGTTGTCAAATGCAAGTAGTTGAAAGTTGCAAAGTGGTGCAACTTTCATTTTGCAACTCATGTGACCAAACAGACTATTCCAATGCATCTGAATAGGTATTTTTATGCTAGGAATGGTCTTTTTTCACATCCAAACACGCAAAATCACTCTGAGCTACGTTCAACCAGATTGATCTCTTAAGAGTCCAAAGTGTAAAATGGCTGCAAAATTCATCATGTTGTTACTCAGGTATCATGGCACTTAAAAAATTCTCATCTAATTCTATGGGATTGCATTGGGCCCATCTACAATAACCTTTCTCAGTTTTTGTTATCTCAGAGTGATTTTCCTATGGTGGTGAATTTTCACTTGATGGAGAAAGTGTCAAATGCAAGCAGTGCAAAGTTGCAAAGTGGTGCAACTTTTATTCTACAATTCATGTGACCAAATGGACTATTCCAACGCATCCAAATAGGTTAGGCATGGTCCTCTTTCTCACCCAAACACGTAGAATCACTCCGAGCTACATTCAACTGGATCGATCCCTTAAGAGTCCAAAGTCAAAATGGCTACAAACTTTAGCATGTTGTTATTCGGATACCGTGACCCTTAGAAACTTCTCGTCCGATCCTATAGGATCGTGTTCAGCCCCTCTACAATAACCTCTATTGGTTTTTGCTATCATGGAGGCATTTTTCAGTGGTGGTAAATTTTCACTTTTTGAAAAAGTTGTCAAATGCAAGTAGTTGAACGTTACAAAGTGGTGCAAATTTTGTTCTGCAACTTGTGTGACCAAACGGGTTTTTTGAACGCATCCAGATGGGTACGTTTACGCTAGGAATGGTCCTCTTTCGCACCCAAACACACGAAATCGCTTCGAGCCACATTCAACATGTTGTTACTCGAATACCGTGATGCTCATAAACTTCTTGTCTAATCCTATAGGATTGCGTTGGGCCCCTCTGCAATAAGCTCTCAATTTTCACTATCTCAGAGGCATTTTCCAGTGGTGAAAAATTTTCACTTAGGGAAAAAGTTTTCAAATGCAAGTAGCTAAAATTTGCAAAGATGTACAACTTTCATTCTGCAACTCATGTGATCAAATTGATTGTTCGAACGCATTTGGATGGGTATTTTTATGCTAGGAATGGTCTTATTTTTCACCCAAACACATGAAATCGCTCTAAGCTACGTTCAACCGGCTCGATCCCTTAAGGGTCCAAAGTGCAAAGGGGAAGCAATCTTTGATAGGCTATTACTCGAAAACTGTGATGCTTATGAACTATCTGTCTGAGCCTACAATATCACATTGGGCCCCTCTACAATGACCTCTCTTAGTTTTTGTTATCTTGAAGTCATTTCCCTATGATGTCTAGTTTTTACTTGATGAAAAAAGTTTCAAATGCAAGTAGTGTAAAGTTGCAAAGTGGTGCAACTTTCGTTTTGCAATTAATGTGACCAAAAAAACTTCTCCAACACATCCTAATAAGTAGGTTTATGCAATGCATGGTCCTCTTTCGCACCCAAACATGTGGAATTTCTTCACTACATTCAACCAACTTGATCCCTTATGATGGCATGCAAAACAATCGAAAAGAGAAACATACACACAATGGTTGAGAAGTCTGATTTTTCCACACAAAAAGTGTATGATCATTGGTATAGAGCACCTTGTTCCTCCATTTGATGAATTAGGTCTAGTTTAGTGTTTTTAGCCATGATAATGTCAAATAAGGCCATGATAGGCCATTTTGTAAACTTGCTTTTAGTTTTGAGTTAGTGTGGGATCATTTGAGTCAATTATGTAAGTACAATAGGAAGTAGGAATAAGAAAAGGCATTGGTAAAGACATTGGAAGAGATTAGTAACGTTACCCCTGTTGAAAATTCAGAATTTAGGCCTTAAAAGCAAGGCTAGACAAGGTGAAAAGAAGAAATTGCTTGAGAATATGTTAGAATAGGTTGGAAATAGGGTGAGGTTGTGGAGTTTGATGTGTTCAAAAGGTCTACAAGGATAGGGAAGGTCAAAAGTATGTTATGGCATGATTCCCTAGTTGGGAAAAGAGGGGTTTTGAATGAAAAAGGGAGGTTTGGGGGAGTAAAAGTGGGTAAAGTCAAGGGGCAGCATAATTTAGTGGTCAATTAAGTTTGTGCAGGAAGAATGAAGAGTGTTGGAAGAGGTTTTGAGGTTGTATGAGGTCTGCATATGGGATTCTCAATAAACCCTAGTGAAATTTGAGAAAAGTGAGGGTTTAGAGGATAGTGGGGTTAAATATATTGGAATATTTTTATGAATCATTTCATGAAAGAATTAAATATATTAGAATCTTTTTATGAATCATTTCATGGAATACCAATTGAAAAGTGTTTTTTGCTTTTAAAGATAAAGTTGTTTAGCATAAATCAATTAATATTCAAGATAAACCATGAAGGACAACAATGATCAATGCTAGGGCTAACCAATTAATAAGTATACACGTGAATAAGTCAAGCATGTACATGTGAATAAGGGAAGCACAAATACTCATAAACATGTAATCCTTGAAGTATACACATGAATACATAGTATACGCAAATTAATACAAAGTATATGCATGAATACAAGGTATACTCATGAAAACAAGTAAGTCGCAAAGTATACATTGGAATACACGTAAGTCACAAAGTAAACATGTAAGTTGTAAATAATACACTTCAATACACATAACTAATATCTATTGAACCATGGATTTATAATGCAAATATGGACACCATCAATAATATAGATTTTTATTAACCAAATATCCATGTAGGCATACATCAATATATGTCAATATAAATATAAGATATCGGTACAAAATAGCCATATAGGCTTATGAGAATGCCATATATGCATATAAAGTCAAATATATCCAAGACAAAATATGTAGAAAAATGCCATATAGGCATACAACAAAGGGCTCTGGAATTAAAATTCATTGCTCTCTAGGCTCTCGAAATAAACTCTTTCCCTTTGCTTGTCGACTGGATGGCGATACATCTATCACTCATTTATGTTGCAGTCAAGGAGTGCTCTTGGTGCTCTTCCTAGGGTTTAGTTCTTGGTCAAGTCTTATCTATTACAATAAGAAGTAAAAACACTAATATATAGAAATTACATTACAAAAAATTATATATTTAACAAAATAATCACTTACCGCCATCTGATGATCACTCTCGATGAAGGAAATTATTGAAATTCCCATGTTGAGGTGTGTTGAAGCCCTGTATAAACCATCCAAATAGAAATTAAACTATGAATCAATAAAGGCTTGATTCTTCACTAACTAACATCTATAACAACAAATGTAAATTGAAATTTAGTAATTTACCTCATACCTCCCCTATCAAAGCCATCGAGGATTCTATAACATATGAAACATTGATCTCTATTTCTCTTGTCACATTCGGAGGTTTTTTCGCTTGCAACATCTAAAAATGAAACAATAAATTATTCAATCACAAAAACTACAATAGTGATCCACGTCATGAATTATAATGTATGAGATAATGAACAAAATTTTGAGTACTTATTAAACTATATATCTATGCTTATCAAGCTTACTATTTTCCCTATTCATATATTGTTTGAAAGCACGTATTTTTAGGCTTTTACCCATAGCAACAAGCCGGTGAACCGTTTGATAAAATTCTTTCATAGACATGTATGATAACTATGGTGGCATAGAGAAGGCATGAACTATTTGAAAAAATGCCTCAAACAAATGGGGTCTCGTGGTGATGGAATGCCATTACAAACAAATGCACGTCATGGAATTTCATCACCATAAGACCACATTTCTTTTAGGAATTTTTTTAGATAGTTCATTGCCTTCTCTATGGTATTATTTCTTACTATTATGCTTGGATAGAAATTTTTCCAAGCATCCATAGTTTGTTGGAAAGCACCTATTTTAGGCTTTTAGCCATAACAGCAAGGAAGTGAGTAGTTTGATAAAATGTTTTCGTACACATGTATGGAAAATGTGGTATCATAGAAAAGGCGGTGAGATGTTTGAAGAAATTCCTTGAATAAATGTGGTCTCATGGTGATGGAAGGGCATTCCATCACCATGAGACTGCATTTATTTGAGGCATTTTTTCAAATTACTAACTACTTTGTCTATGCTATTGCTTACTATTATACTTTGATAGATTTTTCCAAGCATCCATACTTTGTTGGAAAGCACCTTTTTTAAGATTTTAGCAATATCAGTGAGGAAATGAACTGTTTGATAAAATTATTTGTTAGAAATGTATGGAAAATGTGGTAGCATAGAAAAGGCGGTGAGGTGTTTGAAAAAGTGCCTCAAAGAAATTGAATCTCATAGTGATGGACATCACCATGAGACCACATTTCTTTGAGGCATTTTTTCAAACAACTCATTGCCTTGTCTATGCTATTGCTTATTATTATTCTTTTGTATATTCCTTCCAAGCATCCATAGCATAGATAAGGCAATGAATTGTTTGAAAAGATGCCTCAGTAAAAAGTGGTCTCATGGAATGCCATGCCAAGAAAATGCAATTGGAAGTTGCTCCTACTTATTACTTATGCTATGTGAAGTAATTACATCACTGCTTACGTTGACTTTCTAAAAAAATATATTATAGTTGAAATTTTGTCATCTATCAACATCTAGTTATTAGTTATGGAATGTGAAGTAATGCTTTGAGTTTGAAAGATGTGCAATGTAACGTAATCAATGATATGAATATAAACTACACAAATCTATTAAGTACAATTCATTAGTTCAACTCTTTATTCTATTACTTGCATGTAGGTTTGACTAATTCCATTGGCACTGGGAGGTGTTCCCACAAAACCTCCAATATTAGCCTATTCACCATCAAAAATTACATATTAAAATACCATTCATCAAACAATGTTATTAACATGTAATAAATTTATAATTGTTTACTAGTTACATACCTCAATGGTAGATGCAGTGGATAAATAAGCAGGTGTAGCCCACTAGTGTATCCAATATCAACACTATGACCCTGCAATTTTATTAAAATCGTAAAAGTAAATTAGTTAATCTTGCATTTCAAAATTAAAATTTAATAAATTAAATTCAATGAACATTCTAAATTTTATCTGAGTATTAATGTCATATGCCTCATGCAAAATGTTAGTTTCCCTCTCCATCTCCATAGCTACAAATGGATCCTAGGTAGCAGCCTCCTAAGTGTCGGTGGGGTCATATGAACAAGTCGCCCTGCAAGATTGACACAAATGGGTTCGAAGGCCACCACTCGAAGACTCCCTTGGATAGCACTATAGAATAGGGTTGGCACATGTGCTAGATGACACTTTGGGTCAAAGAGTTGATTGCTTACAAATTCTCTAGGTCGGCACTCTCCTTTGTGACTGAAGGGATAACGACGTGCTCATGAGGCGGCCTAGTGAGAGGTCGTCTCCCTTTCTGTGTAGGATCCTACTGTGCATCGGGCCTATCCTGAGCTGACACCCCACCTCTCCCTTGGAAGTCCCTCATATCAAAATAATTTGGGATTTTGTTCAATATGAAATCATAGTATAGTTTCCTAAGGAAATATTGCGGGACTTCACAATTGTTGCATGGTGGGTAATAAAAAACCATGTACCACCTATCATAAAAAAGTTCCTAATTTGTTGGTGGTGGCACCAATGAATAGGAAACCTCTTCCTATTGAGGGAGAGATTTACATTTGACCGTGGGTCAGTGAATAATGTGCACAAATCACCTTTTTTAAATTTTAAATCTTTTACATCTTTATATGATAATTTATCTATGTAATAAGCCCTAGCCGCCTGCCTCATATCTTGCAATCCAGTTAGTTTTTTGTTAATTGAATCTTTCAATGAAGGTTCTAGGTTCATTCTTTATGTGGTTGAACCATTTGGATTACTCAACTTCTTGATTAAATCCTCAATTTATTTTTTATTGTTCTCAATTTCAGTCATTGGCAGGAGGGTATTGAGGGATTGGTGGAGGTTGTTGTTTTGGTTGATTAACTTGAGGATTTTTTTGTTGAGGATTTTTTTCCTCTTGTTGTTGCCCTGCTTGTTGAGGATTTTGAGGGTTTGCAGGTTGATTTACATCTCCTACAAATTCAAAAAATAAATATCAAATTTACAACCTAAAACTAACAAATTCAAAATAAAAAGAAAACAATCCTTACCTATCAGACCTCCTCATCGATGTGGCAATATCTTGGCAATGAAATAGTAACCGTTGATGAAGAAATTCATAAAATAGCTCCTTCTAGAACACGAGCATGAAATATTGGGGTTTTGGCTATGGCCAAAAAATAGAACATAGTCACAAGTAAAAATGAATTCATTTTTTTTTGGTTTTAATAGGTCATAACACAAGCGTGTTATAACGTGCTTGCATTATGGGTTTGTTGTGGTTGAGCCTCAGGCTTGGCACACCAATCTATAATGCAAGCATGTTATAACATGAGCGCATTATAACGCACTCGCATTATGAGTTTTCAAAAAAAATATCAAAAAGTGGCCACAAATTGGCTACCCATCTTCATGCAGCAGCCCATATGCTAAACACCTGTAATGACATGCATCTCACTCAACCAGTAGAACATGTGAGAGTTCTTGAACCGTGTTGCACAATTATCAAACCATATTAAATGTTGATCATATGTTATGCCCCTCTGAGCCAAATCATTGTAGAACATCTGTAAGAAACCTTGCACAAACTCTGGAGAATGTGTGTGATCATCACTAATATAAAAGTGATACTCCTTCAATACCTTCCTTTGGTCCTCTGTATTATCAATTGCATGAATGAATGCTATGTGCATAAATATCAAAACTAGTGTGGAGTTTTAATATTGCGACTACACCTCATGTTGTGGCCACAAAGTGTAGTTCTCTACAAAGTTGACCACTGAAACTATGCTACCAACTAGAAATGTGTCCTTGCATAGTTTGAATTGCATGTCTAGCCATCAGGATCTATGGGTATTCCCTGCATACTCATACACTATGTTGTCACAAAACATGGACATAAACTGATACACTGGAATCTTTTGAATAACCAAATCACACATTTTTCCTTGATTACCATCTTTTGTAGCGTATGCCACTATTTTATACTTTCTGAACTCTACTAGTTTTTGTCCCACCTCCTTTGTGCTTCACATATGTTGTCATACTGACATTCACTATAAGCCACTGCAACATTAACATGAACCATCTAAGCATGTCATCCTATAGAATATTTTTCCATCCTCTATTTCACATAAATTTTTTGATAAGAAATCTCTCGAAGATGTTCATGGGGCTTGTATGCCACAATCCTAGAAAACATCGTTAGTATGAAAATCTAAACATATAGAACGATAAACATCATAATGGTTAGAGAATTCAATATGTAGTCTACAACACCAAGTAGTGTGTGTGTGATTTATCTTGACATAAAAAAGTTTAGTCATTTCAAATTATCTTTGACAAATACTAATTGACGATAATCCTGTTGAAATTTACAAAAAAATTGGGTTTGAGTCGTATCTGAAAAATGCTTTGGATGTGGTTCACGGTTCTGACTACTAATTCTCCTTCTTACCACATCCCTTTTATTTGGAGATGGCCTTGTGTTATTCTTCCAATACTCTTCAATTAGTGTTCTCAATTCTTCAACAACATTTTTATCTTTTCATGGAAGTCTCCCCAAGAATGCCCATAATTCATTTAAATTAGTGCCCTCAATTATTTTCCACCTTTGAATGACTTGTTGGATATTGCTGACATATGGTTTTCATTGATGTCAACACTATTTCCATTAATGTCTTTAAGGTTGTAAATGTCAAGGATATTGAGAAAATTGTAATAAAATAAGTTACAGGTTGTTGGTGATGCAGTGAAGTTCAGTATAGTGGCTAGCTTAGTATATTGATGATAAGAGGTTGCAGATTAAAGGGTTTATTGAAAATTATATCTAGTTTATCCACATGAAGTTTTAAAGGTTCACATGAGGATTTGATTGAGTTATGAGTATCTTTGTTCTGACAATTGTTTTATTGCTTTAGTTGGTATTCCTAAAAGAAGATGATGTGATTCTAGTAATTTGATTTATTGTAGATGCTTCTATAGTGATTCATGATGCTTGTGGATGTTTCTAGATCATGCTCTATTTGTGTTGTTGGTCTGCATTGATCGTTGTGCTCGCGATTGGTGATTTTCTTCTATAAGTTCATTTTTTCATGATCATGGCTGACAGGGTGATTGTAGCGTGTTGCAGATCTTCAAAGCATAATTTTTGAAGGTGTTTCATGTTCGGGACATGTTGTTTTGGGTCCTTACTATTTTTTGGCCGACATTGTTTGGTTCACATTGATAAATTGTTTATTGTTTTGGGCCAATAGTTTGTACACATTTCATATTTTTTTGGGCCGACATGTAGTTGGTGTTATCCTTAGTTGCAGATATATATGATCAATTGTTTATACCATTTGATGCAATGTTGTGCGATGTATGATCTGTGCTAAGTGCAAATAATGTTCTAATTTTTCAAAAGAAAAAGTAAAGTGCGAAGAAGAGTGAGTAGATGAAAGTTTTTATGTGCTTAACTAGAACTGTAATCAGGCATTATAAGATGTTAGTTTCTTAGTTCAAACTCTTTCGGATGTAATCTAAATGTGACTGTGAGATAGTGAGTCTTCTTTTGGGTAGTAAGCCTCTTATATTTGAACAATGAGCTCTAGGCAATGTGCTTAAATACATGTGCACTCCTCATTTATAATACTTTTGACATATTATAATCTTGTGGACTAACCTTCACCGTGGTTTTTCCCCTAATAGGGTTTCCATGTAAAAATATTGGTGTTATGTTTGTTTTTGATGTGGTGATGGTTTATGCTTTCATGTTTATTTATCAAATCTGAGAATAATTTTAATAAGTATACTTTCTATGACAACTGATTCACCCCCCTGTCAGTTGTTTGCCCTTGTGTTTCCAACAATTGGTATTAGAGAAGGTTCCTCTGGAGAAGCTTGATTGCTTGAGGTGATTTGGGATGGTGACATATAAGAAGGATAGTCTGAGATTTGATGGAACAAATTATTCTCTATGGAAGGCTTGAATGGAGTGTCATCTAAGATGCATTGGTGAACCTTACTGGACAATTACAAAGAATAGGTATATCATCCCACATAATGGTCCTTCTATTGCAGGTGAGATTAAGAAATTTGAGTACAATATAAAGGCTAAAGAAGCATTATTGAGTTCTTTGAATGATTCCAAGATCACAAATGTAATGGATTTGAAGACTACTTATGAGATCTAGAAAAATTTGGAAACTTTGTATGAAGGTGATACCCATGTGAAGGTTGCTAAGCTACAAAGCCTGAAAGGGAAATATGAAATGTTGAGAATGGGTGAAAATGAGAACATCACTTATTTTATGTAGAGAGTGAATGAACTTGTGTAGTATTATATGTGCTAGTGGAACATTGGAAGAATTAGAAATTGTTGCTAAAGTGCTCAGATCCTTTCCTATTGCATACAAACAAAAAGTTGTTGCTATTGAGGAGATCTAGACTATGACAAATGTAACCAGAAACTTTTTGATTGGTAAGCTTGTTGCTTTTGAGTTAAGTGAGTTTGGTGAATCTCTTCCTAAGAAAAAAACATAATTCAAAGCTACTATCTCTAGACAAGATAAGCAAAGATATGATCCAAGAGAAATTTCTTCTAGAAAAATGTTCAAGTATGAGCAGGAAATGAGAGAGATTGAAGAAGAAGAGAAACTAGATGAGCTTGAAGCACTTATTGTCAAGAGGGTAGCCATAGAAGGTAAGTATAAAGGGAAATTGCCTCTTAAATTTTTTTCTTGCAATAATATAGGTTATTTTACCTCAAGGTGTCCGAAAAGAGTTCCTAATCAAAGACCTAACAAGCCTAGAATCCAAAGAAAGTGTTATTATGCTGCTGATGAAGGTGTGACAGATGATGAATCTAATAAAGGGAATTTAAGTGAGGATGAATGGGTATTTATTGCTATCAAAGAAAATGATCAAGTACCTACTGAATCTGCTAGTTGCATAAATGTGGAGAAAGCTCTAGCTACTAGAGTTGAAGACTAAATATGAATGGGTGATTGATAGTGGATTCCCTCATCACATGATAGGTGATAAAAGTAAATTTGTGAGCTCTAAAAAAGTATGATGGTGATGTTGTAATATTTGGTGATGACAAAGTTGGTGTAATCCATGGTAGAGGATCCATCTCTCTTGATGGTAAGAATAATACTGATGATGTTCTCTATGTGGAAGGTTTGAAGCATAATATCTTAAGTGTTGGACAAATGGTTGACAAGGGATACAATCTTCAATTCAAGGATGGAAAATATAGAATATGGGGGAGTTCCAGAAATGTGATTGCATCCAGTACAAAAATAAAAGGTAATATCTTTCACCTAAGTGCCACTAGTAAAATTTGTCTGATTGGTCAAGTTGATGAAAGTTGGTTGTGGAATAGGAGATTGTGTCATGTAAAATTTAACAATATTATCAAGATAAGTTCAACTCAAGAAGTGAGAGATCTTCTTAGGTTGATAAAACCTACTAATTCTATATGCAAGGAATGTCAGTTAGGGAAGCAAACTAGAGTTTCATTCTGGAGCAAACAACATTGTTTGAATGAAGTATTGGATCTTGTGCATACTAACTTGTGTGGTCCTTCTCGAATTAGAATTTTACAATGAGATGGGTATTTCATGTTACTTATTGATGATTATTCTAGATTGATGTGGGTTACTTTCTTAAGGGAAAAATATGAAGCTCTAGAGAAATTCAAGATCTTTAAGGCTATGGTTGAGACATAGACAAGTTTGAATATTAAATTTTTGAGATTTTATAGAGGTGGTGAATTCACCTTCTATGAGTTTAATTATTTTTGTGAAGAGCATGGGATAAAGAGAAAATTATCTACCCCGCGAATCCCTCAGCAAAATGGAGCTGTGGAAAGGAAGAACAAGAAAATTCAAGAAACTGCTAGGACCATGATGCTGGAAGGAAATGTTTCACATATCTACTGGAGAGAAGTTGTGAGTACTATTGTTTACACTCTCAACTAGGTACATGTCAAAGGTGATACCGGTAAGACTCCTCATGAGCTATGGTTTGGTCATAAGCCTAGTGTTAGATATTTCAAAATATTTGGGAGTAAATGCTATATCAAAAGAGATGAAGATATAGGAAAGTTTGATGCTAGAAGTGATGAAGGAATCTTTCTTGGTTATTCTACTAAAATTAAAGCCTACCAGTGCTACAATAAGAGATTGAGGAAATTAATTGAAAGTGCTAATGTCAAGGTTGATGAAGACACAATTAGACCATTCAGAACCTATGGATATGCTTCAGACAATCAAAATGATAGTTTATATTTAAAGGAAAGAAAGTCCAGACTCTGAATCAAGTTTAGATCATTCTAGAGGAAGAAATTAGTGAAGTGTAAAAGTGAGATCACAAGAGCTTGAATTTCAAGAATAACCTAAGACTCCAAGGTATGTAAGACTAAATAATTTAGAAGATCAGATTATAGGTGATAAGAACAAAGGTGTTTAAACTAGTAGAAAAATTGTAGAAGAATACTGTTTGATCTCAAAGACTGAGCCTAATAGTGTCGATGAAGCATGAAAAGATGAACATTGGGTGGAAGCAATGAAAGAAGAACTATTGCAAATTGAGAAAAATGATACATGGATTGTTGTTCCTGGACTTAAGGACAAAAATGTAATTGAAACTAAACGTATCTTTCGAAAAAAATTGAATGAGAAAGGTGAAGTTGTTAGAAACAAAGAAAGAATTGTGTGCAAAGGATATTCTTAGATGGAAGGAATTGACTTTGAAGAAAAATTTTCTCTTGTTGCTAGGATTGAAGCTGTGAGACTATTTCTAGCTTATGTTGCTTACAAAAACTTCAAGGTTTATCAGATGAATATCAAGTCAACATTTCTAAATGGTGAACTGGAAGAAGTGTATATTGAGTAACCTGATGGATTTCAACTGACTGATCAGGGAGATATGGTTTGTTAGTTGAAGAAAGCATTGTATGGACTTAAGCAAGCCCCAAGAGAATGAAATGCCAAACTGGACAAGTATTTTTTGAAGCTTGGATTTAAGGATAATTTTGAGTATCTCAGAGGGAAGCTAGGGGTGATTACCCCTCCTAATCAGAATTAAGGTGCATTGACTTGCATCATTCCATGCATTTCATAGTCATATCTTATGATCCAGATTGATGTTGTGGTGGCTGCTACTCAAGGGGAGTAGTCAGATGTTCAAAAATGTGGTCCAAAGCTTGTGTGGAGAAATATAATATGTATCTTTGTCATTGATGTCAAAGGGGGAGAAGATTCATGTGAAAAATTGTGAAAGAGTTAAGGAGAAAAGAGTCAAAATCTAAGGGGGAGAAAGTGCTAAGAGAAAGCATCATTGATGGTGTTTTTCACATCATGTGTTGCCATCAATTTCAAAGGGGGAGATTTTTGGATATTGTTGATATATTGTTTTCATTGATGTCAACGCTATTTCCATTAATGTCTTTAAGGTTGTACATGTTGAGGATATTGAGAAAAATGTAATAAAATAAGTTACAGGTTGTCAGTGATGCAGTGAAGTTCAATATGGTGGCTAGCTCAGTATATTGATGATAAGAGGTTGCAGATTAAAGGGTTTGTTGAAAAGTATATCTATTTTATCCACATGAAGTTTTAGAGGTTCGCTTGAAGATTTGATTGAGTTATGAGTATTTGTGTTCTGAAAGTTGTTTTGTTGCTTTAGCTGGTGTTCCTAAAATAAGATGATGTGATTCTAGTAATTTGAGTTGTTGTGGATGCTTCTCTATTGATTCATGATGCTTGTGGATGTTTCTAGATCATGCTCTATTTGTGTTGTTGGTCTACATTGATTTTAATGCTCGTGATTGGTGATTTTCTTCTGTGAGTTCATGTTTTTCATGATCATGGCCGATAGGGTGATTGTAGCGTGTTGCAGATCTTTGAGGCATAATTTTTTAAGGTGTTTTGTGTTTGAGACGTGTTTTTTTGGCCCTTACTATGTTTTGGCTGACATTTTTTGGTTTGTATTGATAATTTTATTATTATTTTGAGTTGGTCTAGTTTGTACACATTTCATATTTTGTTGGGCCGACATGTAGTTGGTGTTATCCTTAGTTGCAGATATATATGATCAATTTTTTATACCATTTGATGTGATGGTGTGCGATGTATGCTCTATGCTAAGTGTGAATAATGTTCTAATCTTTTGATAGTAGAAGTAAAGTGTGAAGAAGAGTGAGTAGATGAAATTGTTTATGTGCTTAACCAAAATTGTAATCAGGCATTAGAAGATGCTATTTTCTTAGTTCAAAATCTTCTAGATGTAATCCGAATGTGACTGTAAGATAGTGAGTCTTCTTTTGGGAAGTAAGACTCTTGTATTTGAGAAATGACAAGGCAGTGTGCCTGAATGCATGTGCATTCCCCATTTATAATACTTTTAACAGAGTATAATCTTGTGGACTAACGTCCACTGTGGTTTTTGTAAGGAAAGCTAGATGTGAAAACAACTCTCCTAATGCCAAAACCTCAAAGAAGAATGTAGATATACTTTTAATTTTTCAATTACAGTTCAATTAAGATGCACTATGAAGTAGATAACAGAAACAGAGTATTTGACAATCACACATGAACACCATATATACATGGGAAAACCCTTACAGGAGAAAAACCCACCACACCAAGAGAAATCACATTGTATTACAGTAATGGAGATTACATACAAGTTTCAGACTTATCTTTTTTATGTCTATTTACAACAGCATTCACCATGAACAATCTTGTATAGGAACCTTCAAGTTATAATCTTTACAGATTAGAATACACTTACTGATCATACAATCACCCAACAAATTGTCGATCCAACCAACCGATCACAATTTGCAATCATAGAGTATAACCATGTTGTTCCATGTCCGTCGAGCTTCCTCACAGAACTGTCACAATGAACAATCTTCCAACCATTCAGATTCAGCTTCTCCTATTGGTCCATGAGACTCCACATAGGATGACCAATTAGTCAAAAGAGATTCAAGCTTTGTTGGCATCTCGGTGAGACACTAACAGTGTCTCCCCAATGCCCAAAAGCTTTATATCGATGTCGCCAAGAGTTATCATTATCGCCAAGATGTTCCAACGAGCTTTCATGTGTTACACCAAATCACCAAACAGTCGGTGAGACCTATCGCTTTCGCTAGGAGATCATAGTGAGGTCCAAAAGTCTCATAGATGTGAGTTTACCATTCGACAAGAGTATCATTCTCGCCAGGACCTCATGCCGAGTCACCACTGGTTATATCAAAGTCGTATGTTATACCGAGCTCCAAAGAATAGTCGGCAAGATATATACCGAAGACTTCTCATCATCAACAAGACTCACCAAAATCACTGTAACTTCTTACCGAAACCACCATGTTACATCAAGACCATTAGTTGAACCTCTATTGGTGAGACATTGGCTCTTTGCCGAGACATCATAATGAAACAAACATGTTACTCCAATGAACCCTAGTGTTACACTATCGGTGAGACATTAGCTATTCACTGAGACTTCTCACCGAACTGACATAGGTTATCCTGAAGCCCGTGGTCATCATGAGTCTCCCTGATACATGATTGAATGGCCTATTGGCCAAAGAACTCTATGAGCGATAAGAGATCACGCTGAAAGCTTCTTGTCACAGCGATAGCTCCAAAGTGTAAACTTTCGGTGAGACAAAAGCTAGGTCATAGTGACCTGTACAAAACATGATGTTCCAAACTACTAGTCGGCTAGACATAAGAACTGTCACACCAACTTGGCTCCAATGGAGGTTTCAGCCTGTGATGATTGAGGCATACTTTTCCAACAGTTTTTCCCTATATAAGATCAAATTTGCACCCTAGGCACAATTTCGCTTTTTGCCTCTATACACTTTAGAAAACCTAAGTGGGAGGCTTAAATATACTTAAGCCCATTGTTGGTAGTCCACTTGGCCCCTGTCTTGTGTGTCGGTGGAGGCATTTCTGTTGGGGACTCCTACACGGTGTGCAAATGTCTGCGTGATGTGCTTACATCCCTAGCAGATTCCTACGGCTAAGCCAACAGAGGCGTTACTCTTCCCATTAGCAGTGAAGTTGCAACACTTCCTTTGGCAACCTAACCTAAATATGGTTGTTTTCTTCCTCATTCCTTCATATTCAGTCTTTGAACTTGCATTTGGAGGTTGGAAGAAATCTTGAATAGACTTGGCTCTCATACTCTCACTCTCACAAGCTCACTTCCAAGAATTCCAAGCATTCCATTACAGCAACATCACACTCCATCACTTCAGTAGAGAACATTTGGGACTACACCATTGTAGCAGAGGTTTGAGTTCCTCTCATTTCTCCCCCAAGAAGCCTTGAGTGCTCTTGGTGGAGGTGGTAAGCTTCCCTCTCCTCTCCTCTATCACTTGGTTGAGTAGCATAGTACTATTTTGTAGTGCTTATTTTCTCTTTACTTTATCAATTCTTTATCTCATTTCTTTGGTTGTCCAGGGAGGTGGAAACACCTAAACAAGGGTCTGATTGAGGCAGGACCCTATACAATCACCCCCCCAACATTATCTTTCTTGTTGTGTGTAGGTGGGTGCATTTTGAGAAGCTAGCCAGTAAATAGGGTCTTCTATGAGATTGTCTTCATCACCTTAGCTTTGGTATATCTACTTTATCACCTTCGTTTGTACTTCTCATATTTTATAGTACTATTTTGTTATTTTAGAAGTAGTTAAGTTGGGTTGTTAGTAATTTTGGCAAGTCCAACCTTGTATCTGTTGTGATCTGATCATATAGACTACAATGCATTTTTGAGATGTCAGCACTCCCCACTGTCGTCCAAATTTTGCGCTGACATCCTTGGGCAAAGAGCTCCTGGAGGCGCAAAGTTGGACCTAAAAAATGACTTGCCTAGCCCTACCTTGAAACTCAGGATTACAGAGTGATCATAGGACCTAAAAATCCTCATCATTCTCATCCTCATACCCTAAACAGTTCACTTAGCTGAGGTAAGTTAGGGCAACCTCTTGCATCTTCACCCTCCATGACCTAAGGTCTTGCACACAGTGGTCCACCTCTCTTACATTTTTGGTGAACCTAATGTGAACCATTCTGGTTCTGTTCTTGTGATACTGACAATCCCTTTCCTCGTACTCTAGGAGTGTTGTAGGTGTGAGTGTTGTAATGTTGTCGCCTTCCAGCCCAACCTGTGACACCTAGTTGACGTAGTTGGAAGGTTCCAAAGGTATTGCATGATGAAACATTAATTGGGTCACCATCTTATCTAATAACCTTTGGGGGCATTGTCTAGTGTGTGTAATGGCCTCCTTTTTGCATCAACCCATCCCCTCTGTGCAGCCTATAGATAGTAGTGTTAGTGTAACCTTTAGTTCATAGGACCTGCCAATGGGTTTCAACAAGGAACCATCTCCTCTTTACATTCCTACACGAATCAATGGGAACATTGTATCCAGTGTTCTCATTGACCCAACATCACAAGTGGATATAATAACATAGGAGATTATGCTAATTAAATTTTTACACAAGGATGGATATGATGCTCCCATAAGTTTCATTTGCACACATGACAAGCTTTTTGTACCCCCTGGGGTAGCATTGTCCTATTGATCTTAGTCAGGCCTAATTCCGTAAACCTCTTGTTTAATTTCATCCATGGGTCTGAACTCATCCATGTAAAGTTGGGTATCCCTTGGTTGGTAGTGATGAACGCAATACCCTCTGTTGTGCATAAATGCTTGAAATTTATCAATAGAGGTTTCGTGCACGTGATCCATGACACCGATTATCAATCACCAGTTGCACATGGTAGCTACTCTTTGGATCACCTATGGCCTACATCCATGGGTCCCCTTCCACCTAGGATGGACCTTTTGCATAAGACATATCAAAATTATAAGAAAGGATGTTTAAGGCCAAAGGTGAGGTATCCTCCCTCGCTCTATGCTATTTCACATAGGGCTTGTCTGAAGGCAGACAGTGAAACCGCTAAGGCGTAGAAGAGGAAAGGAGAGAAGGGGTCTTGTGATCCTCCTTATTCTTCTTCCACTGCCCAGTCGAACACTTCTTTTCGCTTAGTCATGGTACCATCGAGTTCTTCTCCTCATTTGTAGGAGAACCCTTTAGTGCCCGCTTAGCGAAAACCTAAGCGTCTTGTGTTTGAGCTTCCTATTTTGTTGATGGAGCCTAGACCTGTTCGATATGAGAGGAAGAAGATCATTCAAGGGGAGTCCTCCTTTTCTCGACCATTGCAACCTCCCACTGCCCTTGCTCCCAAGGCAACAAGTAGAAAGAGGCCCACTGTTAAGGCTCTTGAGTCTACTCCTCCTGTCGCTCCTCAGCCTGCTCCCCCTGCTCCTGTACATGAACCTGTTCATCCACCTGAAATGGCCATAGTGGATATTCCTATGGTTAAGCAGGAACCTCTTGTCCCTTCACAAGCTCCAGATTCTAACTCCAAGAGTCATAGAAAGCACCTTGCACATGAGCGCAAGGGCTGGTGAAAGGCTCTCTTAGCCGAGCAGGTTGTCTCATAGTAGGAGGAAGAAATGACCACTCCTATTTCAGGACCTCTTGTCATGTCTCCTTCCTCCCTGTTGTTTCTCTTCAACCTGATTCACTCCCGACATTCATTGCGAGCACAAACATGCCTAACCCTAAATAGGTACAGGTGTTTATCACTCCTTTAGCGGAGCCACCTTTGCTGATGTTCGTCTCAGATATTCAAACCTTCCCAAAGCTCATGAACATGGTTAACACTTCAGTCATGTTCACTGTGGTTCTATCCTCATCTTCCTCTACACCCCTAGCTTCGTCTGCGAGGAGTTCGTCCCCTTCAATGAAGAAAGAGGTAGAGGTTTGTCCTTCCGGCATCAAAGGATGTAAGAGGAGTCCACCTTCTTTGCAAGGTGGCCCTATGATAACTTTTTCTATCCTTGTGACAGAACCAATCCCAACTTCCTTTGAGTTTGTCACTGCTCCTAAATCATTCGGCGAGCCTAGCGGTGGATCTCAGGCACAACTTGCACTGTTTGTTGAGAACAAGCATGATGCTCTCATGGGGTACATGTTTAATTCCATGGATGAAGTCCCAACCTTATCAGCGATCTTCACAAAATTGCTGACCTTGACTCCATAGGAGCTTGATGGAGTGGACCTCTAGGGGCCCTCTTCCTTGGCCCTTGTTGTGGGAGGGCCAGATGCCCCTCCTCTTAACATTCCATCCTTGTAGGCTCATCCTCCTTCCCCTTATGAGGATCTAGATTGGGAAGCAGATGACCTCTTGGATGATCAGTGTTAGGAGGAGGTCCCCTTTTCTTGATCGTGTGTGTGTGTGTTTTGTGATGTGTTCTCATGTACTTGTGTTATGTGTTCCTGGATGACCCTTGTCACCCTTGTTGGTGCTTGGATAGAGGTGTGGCTTTTGTGTCATAAACCTTATTCTATTTGTACCATCATTCTTCCATGTTTGTGAGTGACCTTCAATAAATTGACGACGATGCAAAGCGTTGGGGGCATTTAGGCTTCCCTTCCATGTTGACCCAATTTTTTATTTTTTATTTTGTTTTCTGTGCATTCTTCTTGATCTGGTTGGGGATTGATGATCATTCACCTTGCATTGCAGTTACCTATTATTATATGAGCTTGGAAAGATTTGACCCTGCTAAACCAGATCCCCCTATGTCCTTTGAGTTGTCCCTCCTATGTGTGAAAATGCTCCTCTTTAACACTCTGATTTTCAAAAAAGGTATTCATTTCCAACGAATATTTTCTTGAAAATATTTGTGACATATCTTCCTTAGATTTGTATTCTCAATTTGAAACCCTAACAAAACATGTTTCCTTCATCATGGGTTCATAAAGAAAGGACTTGAAGACCTTCCTCTAAAGTGGGAACTGCTTTGACTTCCCCTCGCGTAGGGGCATGACCTTCCTTTCAAGTTCCTCGATGAAGTGAACATCTTTTGAAAGGATTCCTTGATGATGAATCACTCTAAGAAAAATAGATGTTTTTGAATTGTGTGTCCCTTGAGCAGACCCCCCTTTCTTCTTCATGGTGGGTTCCCTAGGAACCCTTTCTTTAAAATCCTTTATGACAAATGGAATTTTCCACATCTAGCATGGGGGTAGCCTGACTAGGCTTATTCCATTAGCCCTTCTATGTCTAGCTTGGGGGCAGCCTGCTAGACCTTATTGTTCAAACAATATGTCCCTTGAGTGGACCCCTCTCCTTTTTAAGGGTTCTCGAGGGAGACCTTTAAATTTTTTTCGGTCTACATGACCGGTCACTTTTACACACGCTCTATCTATATGTAGATGTGTCATCACTTTAGACACACTCTATCTACAAGTAGACGTGTCGCTACTTTAGACATGCTCTATCTATAGGTAGATGTATCACTACTTTTATATGTGTCCTATCTATGGATAAACGTATTGCCGCTTTAGACATGTTCTATCTGTGGGTAGACATGTCGCCACTTTTAGATGCATCCTATCTACGGGTAGACATATCGATGCTTTAGACATGTTCTATCTATAGGTAGACATGTTGCCACTTTTAGATGTGTCCCATCTGCGGGTGGATGTATCGACACTTTTTGACATGATTTATCTATAGGTAGACGTGTCACCGCTTCTTGACTCTATGGAGTCTACTTCCTTGGGGCTTCCTCCATGTAAGAGATCTTGGGGGTTGCCTCCTTGTAGGTCCGTGGGCCTATAAGATGCTTTGTTCCACCTTCATAGTTTTGTGTAGCTATGAATTCCTTTGCATCTCCTACACCTTTGGGTATGCCAGACCGAGTGCTACTTCCTCGACAATTCAGGTATACTTTTCTAACCCTACTCTCTTCTTGATCTACTTTACCGAGCATTCATTAGTACTCATGCTCGCTAAAGTGGGGGGAAAATGTATAAGAGAAAATTTTCACCCTAGGCACAATTCCCCTTTTTTCCTCTATACACTTTAGAAAACCTAAGTCGAAGGCTTAAATTTACTTAAGCCCATTGTTGGCAGTCCACTTGGTGCCTATCTTGTGTGTTAGTGGAGTCATTTTTGTTGGGGATGCCCACACGGTGCGCAGACATCCATGTGGTGTGCTTACATTCCTGGTAGATTCTTGCGGCTGAGCCAGCATAGGTTTTACTCTTCCCATTAGCAGCGAAGTTGTAACGCTTCCTTCGGCCACCCGACTCGATTATGGTCATTTTCTTCCTCATTTCTTCGTATTCAATCTTTGAAATTGCATTTGGAGGTTGGAAGAAATCTTGAACAGAATTGGCTCTCATAGTCTCACTCTCACAAGCTCACTTTGAAGCATTCCAAGCATTCCATTGCAGTAACATCACACTCCATCACTTTAGTAGAGCACATTTGGGACCATGCCATTGCAACAAAGGCTTTAGTTCCTCTCATTTCTCCCCCAATTAGCCTTGAGTGCTCTTGGTGGAGGTGGTAAGCTTCCCTCTCCTCTCCTCTATCACTTGGTTGAGTAGCATAGTACTATTTTGTAGTGCTTATTTTCTCTTTACTTTATCACTTCTTTATCCTGTTTCTTTGGCTATCCATGGAGGTGGAAACACTTAAATAGGGGTTTGACTAAGGTAGGCCCCTATACAACCACCTCCCCAACATTCTCTTTCTTGTTGTGTGTAGGTGGGTGCATTTCGAGGAGCTAGCTGGCAAACAAGGTCTTCTACGAGATTGTCTTCATCACCTTAGCTAGTCGGTATATCTACTTTATGACCTTCATTTATACTTCTCGTATTTCATAGTACTATTTTTTTCTCTTAGAAATAGTTAAGTTGGGTTGTTAGTCATTTTGGTGAGTCTGACCTTGTCTCTGCTATGATCTGACTGTACGAACTACTGCGCATTTCATAGGTGCCAGTGCACCGCGCTGTCATCCAAATTTTGTGCTGAAATCCTCGGGTAGAGAGCTCCTAGAGGCATAGAGTTGGACCTAAAAAATGACTCGCCTAGCCCTACCTTGAAACTCAGGATTGCAAAGTGACTGTAGGACCTAAAAATCCTCATCATTCTCATCCTCATACCCTAAACATTTCACATAGCTGAGGTAAGTTAGGGAAGCCTCTCACATCTTGATCCTCTATGACCTGGGGTCTTCCATGTAGCATTCCCCCTCTCATACATTTCGCTACTAGGGTTTCCACGTAAAAATCTTGGTGTTATGTGTGTTTTTGATGTGGTGATGGTTTATTCTTTCATGTTTATTTATCAGAGTTGAGAATAAGTTTAATAAGTATAATTTCTATGACAACTGATTCACCCCCCTCTTAGTTTTCTATGCTTGTGTTGCCAACATGGCTATTGATAAAGTTTTTCTATTAATTCTCAATTGTTCACTCATCTTTCTAATGACATGAGCACTCTTTGTTTGACTACTTACCAAAGTCGATGTAATGACACATATAGTGACATTACTATCCTTTGAGTGTATGCCTCATAGAAATGGGGTCTCATAGTGATGTACATCACCATGAGTCCCCATTTCTATGAGGCATACATTGCCCCTACCTTACCAACCCTACAACATTGGCAAGCTAGTGGTGCATAGGAAAGCTAGTGGAGCACCACTAGCTTTCTAATATGATAAGGTTGGCAAGGTAGGGGCAGTATATGCCTCATAGAAATGGGGTCTCATGGTGTACATCACTATGAGACCCCATTTCTATGAGGTATATGCTTCCCCTACCATATTGGAAAGCTAGAGGTGCATTGGCAAGCTAGAGCTAGTGGAGCACTACATCATTGTAAGACCCCATTTCTATGAGGCATATGCTGCCCCTACCTTGCCAACCCTACCATATTAGCAAGCTAGTGGTGAATTGGCAAGCTAGAGCTAGTGGAGCACCACTAGCTTTCTAATATGGTAGGGTTGGAAAGGTAGGGGCAATGTATGCCTCATAGAAATGGGTTCTCATGGTGATGTAGCTTTCCAATATGGTAGGGTTTGCAAAGAAGGGGTAGTGTGAGACCCCTTTTCTTTAAGGAATACACTGCACCTACCTTGCAAACCCTACCGTATTGGCAAGCTACATCACTGTGAGACTCCATTTCTATGAGGCTTATGTTTCCCTTACCTTTCCAACCCTACCATATTAGCAAGCTAGTGGAGCACCACTAGCTTTCCAATGTGGTAGGGTTGGCAAGGTAGGCGTAGTGTATGCCTCATAGAAATGGGGTCTCACAATGATGTACCATTTCTATGAGGCATACACTACCCCTACATCACCATGAGACCCCATTTTGATGAGGTATATGCTGACCCTACCACATTGGCAAGCTAGTGGTGCATTGGCATGCTAGTGAACCATTGGACTAGCTTGCCAATGTAGTAGGGTTGGCAAGGTATGGGCAGCGTATGCCTCATAGAAATGGGGACTCACACTGATATACGCTTCCCATACCTTTCCTCAATATGAGTCCATATTTCTATGAGGCATATGCTGCCCATACCTTGAGAACCCTATCACATTGGAAAACTAGTCTAGTTGTCCACTAGCTTGCCAATGCACCACTAGCTTGCCAATGTGGTAGGGTTGGCAAGGTAGAGGAAGCATATGCCTCACAAAAATGGGATCTCAAGGTAGCATATGCTTCACAGAAATTGGGTCTCATGGATCATCATGAGACCCCATTTTTGTGAGGCATATGCTTCTCCTACCTTGCCAACCCTATCGCATTGGCAAGCTAGTGGTGCTCCACTAGCTTGCCAATGCACAACTAGCTTACCAATGTGGTAGGGTTGGCAAGGTAGGGGCAATGTATGCACTATAGAAATGGGGTCTCATGGATCATATGAGGCATACATTTCCCCTACCTTTCCAACCCTACTACATTGGAAAGCTAGTCCAATGGTCCACTAGCTTGCCAATGCACCACTAGCTTGCCAATGCGGTAGGGTTGACAAGGTAGGGGCAATGTATGCCTCATAGAAATGGGGTATCATAGTGATATACACCATGAGACCCAATTTCTATAAGGCATATGTTGCTCCTACCTTGTCAACCCTATCACATTGGCAAGCTAGTGAGCTCCTGGATATGATATACCACGGTACGGCAGTTCAGAAACGCCGGTAAGTGACAAGGTAGGGGCAGTGTATGCCTCATAGAAATGGGGTATCATAGTGATATACACCATGAGACCCAATTTCAATGAGGCATACATTGCTCCTACCTTGTCAACCCTACTGCATTGGCAAGCTAGTGAGCTCATTAGTTTGTCAATGCTACCACATTTTGCATACATTTATAAAAAAAAATTATTGTCAAACAATTCAAATTCCTTGTCCATGCTTCCATTTTGAGCCATGATTGCAAGATATGCTACACTTTTCCCCATGTTTCTAACTTAGCCTTGAATAAAGAGTGTTGAAACAATGGACTATAAGGATTATAATCCCTTGTAGGTAGAATAATCAAGGAAAAATTTAAAAAATATCACAACATAAGTGATGAGGTAAGTTTAGTGATGAGGTAAATTTAGAAATAGAGATGAAAAACAAAATAGATTCAAAGATCTATCAATGAGGGAGGAGTATATTAAAAAAATTTATAGACATGTATGGAAAATTTGGTAGCATAGACAAGGAAATTAGTTACTTGGTATAAATGTTTGAGAAAATACCTCAATGAGATATGTCCTTGTGGACTGTAATGATTGCAAGATATGCACAAAATAGGTTTATTGAAAAGGCTTTAAAAAATTTCAAGCATATGCAAATTGTAGGTGTAAAACCAAATTCAACTACATTTTCCAACATCCCCCATGCCTATTGGTCGCACCCACAAAAGGATATAAAAGTCACGACAAATCCTAACCTGGGAATTGGACATTCTAGTAGGCGACTAACATCTTATGGTTGTTCATTTACATTGTCAAACTAGGGAACGTATACTTGAAATGGAGCAGCACTGTATGTGCCCTAAGAACTAGTTTCAATCACGATTTACTAGAAATAAATGCGTGAAAGGAATTTTACTTATGCTACAGGAATGTAATGTGAAGCCTTCTAAACTTAATCAAAGCAGAAATCATAACTATGACTAAGAAACAAACTATGAACTGGCCTTATGCTGGAGGAACAATATAAGACTAAGTTTGCACTGAAACTTTCAAAAATGAAATCTAACTTATGATCAATAGAAAATAAACAACTAACTAACTAACTACAGATACTTACTAAGTGGGCCCCCTTAGCAAGCATCAACTAGTTATGCAAGAATTGAACTCAGAACTTCATCACCTTTTATTCATAAAATCAAAATGATATACATTGTTCTGCTCATATGAAAACTAACACAAAAAAACTATCTCTTCTTAATAATAGTAACTTTTACATACTCTGCTTGCTCACTCGCACAGGAGGAACACTTATTTAAACCAAAAAAGCAACTGACTACATAACTTAATAGAGAAAGACATGGACATAAATGTATCCTGAAACTGAGGAACAAACTCCTCATAAATGAAAGTATATCCATTCAACACGATCCAGGGAGAAAATTTAGCATTCCACTCTTTCCAGATTTAATGATCATTTAGGTTTCTTCCCAACGACCCGGTCAGAGAGTCTTCGCTAGAACAACTTCCTCGACACCGTGCTACAAATGGACTTTACTGCAAGGCTGAAGTCTGCTGTGCTTGACTCATTCATGCTCCCTTCAACAACTTGTGATGCACATGGCAACATAAGCGAAAGAAAACATGTGTGGCAAACAACACGATACATTCATTAATCACATATTAAATCTATTCCATTATTCAAAAATCACATGCATTATATCACTCATTCAGGAAGTCAAACAGGGTAATTAATAAGACACATAAAGATGTTAGGCTGCAGGAATGTAGGAATGTATTGCTACAGGATACTACCCATTTTTAGATAAAAAGTATTTTAATAAAAGAGTTAAAACATCCACTAGCAATAAAAGTAGAGATATTAAAAATACATCATGATACTCAAATTATGAGCATATCCTAAGCTCATCATTTGCCCCCTACTTAACCTAATGATGGTCCACCAGCATTAAGTTTCCTGGTTGTTTCCCTTAAATCTGTAGGAGCAGTATGGCTTTTTGGCACAGTCCCAAATTTATAATAGAAACCTCTGAAATGTTACCATCTTTCATATCTGAGGGTTTTTGTATCCTTATTAACATCTGTAGCTTGATAGGGATAAAGTGGCCACATTAATACTGGAGATCAAAATTTTATTAGCAACCATAATTCAAACCTCTTATGAAGACCAAGTTGTATGTACTTTTCTGTCCTTCCAAGGGTTGCTTCAAAATTTAGGGGGCTATGTGGCTCAGATTTCCTTAGCCCAACAGTCAATTTCTCCCATCTCTTTTCAATTCTGGAAGAGGCAAGCTTCCAAAACAGATACGGTTGACCTTTAGATTCCTCATACACTTGCTTTTTGATATC
>VDFB02233030.1:0-25541 GCA_007258455.2 Sequoia sempervirens
TATTTTGATTGAAGAAACACTTAGTTGAAGTTGAAAGTTTCATAAAATTCTAAAAAATGTTGAGTTGGTTGCCAACTAGGATGCCACATAGATAGTTTCGGTAGAAAGGGTTTTGACCAAAACCCTTTCTTTCTACCGAAACCATGCATATAAAATAAGCCAATTTCAAAGCAGCGAAGGGAAAAATTTAATTTCTTTTGGATTCAGGCGAAACATATCCGACCGAAACTCTATGTGCCATGTATAGACCACATGGTTTCGGTCGAAACCTATTAGGCCGAAACTTTTCTAGCTGAAAATGTTTCACTAGGAACTATTTATTTGGCTGAAAGTGTAACACAACTTTGTGCTTTTACCCATAGCATATTTGTGTTAACAACATCATTAGTATTGATCATACAAGAGCTTATGATAGGGAATTCCTTTAGGATATGTGCAAGTGTTTCATCTAATTTTGTGTTCAACTAATTGTTGCTTTCCCTCTCTTAAGTTTCTTAATGCTTCCTTTATGGGGATTTGTTCATAAAATTTTGGTGTTGAAGTTTGTTTTCTTAATAAAAGGCTTAGTTTTGAGAATCAAGATTTTAAATTCACACTCTTTTTCTTTCGTTTTAGTTTTTGAATCATTTGTAAATTTTGAAGCATTGATTTTTGATATGAGAAACATTTGATTAAAGTTTGATGTACAAGGAGATTTACTTGATTGAATTGAACCATTTTTCGTTAACCCAAGTTGGTATTAAAAGGATCTTGATGATAAATATTGATGTTCAATTTTGATGTCTTCTACTTCATTCTCTCCTTGTGAGACCATTTGATTTTGAGTGGTTCTCTTTGTGTGTCAATATTTTCCTTTGAATGCATATGCCACTTGGGATTTGTTCTTGATTTGTGAGGATATATCTTTATGATTGGAAAATTTTACCTCTTTAGGAAGGGTAATGGATTATTGTTGGGGTTCTTGAGAGGTTGTTTCTTTTCATCTTTTAGGTAGCTATTTTGTTAATGTGGTTGATGTGCACAACAAACCTTGGCCATATGATATTGTTCATGGAAAATCCTGCATTGGAAGGGAATATTCTTGCAATATACTAGTTTCTTACATTCAATCCATCCTAAACATGAGACAATACAATTAGGCATAAAATTTTCAAAATAAAAATTGACACAAATCCTTGCATAGTTAAGAATTTAAGGACTAGGAGACTAGGTATCATTATATTTATAGAAAATTTCAACTCCAATTTTTAAAAATTATTCCTTCCATAGAATTCAAGTTTCCTTATGTCTTTCCCAAGTCATTATTTGACTATTTCAAGTTTCTCAATTTGTCTCAATTATGAGAAAATTGTGTCAAAGGTCATAATATTATAAATTTCAAGCATTGAATTGGTTTTAGGGAAGGTGAGTTCTCATGAAAATACAAAAATGTGTAAATTAAAAGCAAAAAATTCCCTTATGTAGAGTTTTGTGGTTCTCATGTAGTCTTGTGAGTTACTACACTCTTACAAAAGTTATTTGAAATATTGCATATGTAGTCATATTTGGTGTTGTTGTAGGCTTTTCCCATAGCCATGCAATTTTTGATCACTTGCATAAGTTTTTCATAAACCCATGTGCTTCATATGAGTCGAAGATGCAAAGTTTTCATACAATTATAAAATTGTTACTCCTTTGCATCAAATATATGGAAGCTCACTTAGTTCAAAAGCACCAAGGATTTGGGCTTTCTTTGCAACCTTATAATCCTTGCATACTCACTCAAAATCTACAAGTATATGTGTCATTCCCTTTCATGGGATTTTTAATATGCTTTGCATGATTACATGCTCATGCCAAATATTTGAAAGTTTAATTGTTATGTAATTACCAAGAGAGATGCACATTTATTTCCTGCATATATGCGATTGAGATAGATAAAATCCCAAACCTCTTTACTCATTTATCACATTTTCTCTTTTCTTCTTGTGCTATGCACTCAACCAAAATTTCCACTTGGCTTTGAACTTTTGCAAATTCCATTTCATTCCTTATTCCAAATTGTTGTGATAGGTGTCATACACCTATTATATTCTAATATTGAAAGCATTTATTTAATTACTTGCACCCACATATTTGGGGCATCCTACTGGGAGTGACACTTAGTTTCACTTGTACTTTATATTTTGGAAAGTGTAAGAATCACTTACTATCATGGAAATTGCTAATTTCAACTATGACACATTATAAATTGTGTAAGAGTTACCAAAAAATAAATAACATATTGAAATGGATTTAATTGTGGAAGTGGAGAAAATCATGGATTTTAAGTTATGTTGCTCATAGATGGTGGTAGGAGGATAAAATGGATTGGAAGATGGATATGAATATGGATTTATGCAAAGTATTGGATAAGAGGGATGGAAGGATGAAAAATGGATGTTGGATTGTGGATGGGTTGGTGGAAGACATGTGGATGAGTGGATGAAAATTTTGGCAAGATCAACATTGGCACACACCTTGAAGGGTGGTGGAATTTTTGAATTGAAGTGGATTTTGTATTTGTAGGTTTAGGTGGAGGAGTAGATGTAGATTTTGAGACATAATGACCCAAAATGGATGGAGGTGATGAAGTATTATTAGATAGGGTGGAGGACTTAGGATTGGATGAAGCTTTTGGGTAAGCAAGTTTGGATGCCAATTTTGATTTTTCTTTGGGATGCATTGATTCTATGAGTATTTTTGGAATCCACATGGGTTTTGACTTTGATTTTTGCTTCATGGGCCTTTTTGGAATTTGGGATTTAAATTTTTTATTTTGGATCATATTTTTCTTTGTTTTTGCATGTCTTTTTGATGGGACATGTTGATCCTTTGATTTTGTGGACTTTTGGCTTTATGCATTTGAGTTTTGGCATCTAAATTGCTTCCAAGAGAAATGGAATTGGTGGATGGATATGAATGATGTGGATGTATTATGGATGGGTTGGTGTAAGTAGTATGTTGGAAAAGGTTCAAGGATGTGTACCTTTTTTGATCTTGATTAGGGATATGAGGTGATAGATAGAAAGGATAATAGGATTTTGGAATAGGAATGCTAGATGGTGGAGTGTAAGGACCCAATATGGATGGAAGGGATGAAGGAATTTATTTTCAGACATAGGGACCCAAAATATATGGAAGGGATGAGGGATTGGGCTTTGGAACATAAGGTCCCAAGATAGATTTAGAGGATGGGGAATGTGGATGTTTGGATTTAGGGTGGGTGGAGTGCCAAAGTCTCGAGCTTGGTATCCAAGGCCATTCTATTTTGGATTTTTTTTTTATATTAAGGGGTTCTAAGATTCCTTGCTCATGAAGGCCTAACCCTTTTCCTTGATAATGCATAGTTTGAAAAATATTTTTTCCAATGGGATACTTGTTGTTTTGGAAGTAAGATGCGAGTCCCTTTTTAGGGGGATATGATATGGAAGAAATGATAGGTTCTTGGAGTAAACCAACATGGATGAAAGTGGAGGAACCCAATTGATAAGTAGGGAGTTCATAGGTAGCTTGGATAGGGGTGATGGGATCTTGTGGAGGATTAGGATCATGAGATGGAGATGAAGGGATGCTTTGATCTTGACTTAGGGTAGGATCATGAGATGGGGTGGATGGTATAGTATGCTCTTGGTTACGAGATGGAAGGGGATCATGACATGGAGTGGGAGGGGTGTTTTGATCATGAGAGGGGAGAGGATCATTAGATGGGATGGAAGGTGTAGTTTTATTTTGATTTAGAGAGATATCGTGAGAGTGGGATCAAAGGATATCTTGCTCTTGAGATGGATTTAGGGATCATTGGATGGGATGGAAGGAATACGTTGTGTAATAACCCATTATAATTATTAATTAAATATTAATTACAAATGGCATTATGAATATTGAATTTTAAAAAGACATAACTTAAGCAACTATTTTCTATCATAGAAACACACATCTAATTAAAACATGAGTCAAAATATATTCATTTCCAAATGTCAATTACAATTCCAAAGTTGGCTCACTTGGCCACAAAGTTAATACAAATAAAAATTACATCAAGGTTACATCATAATCATTTGATTACTTGAAAACTTCCAAGGTTTCCTTTTGACGCTCGCCTCCACTAGTGGACGAGAACTGTTGGGAATAGGATGCCATTTAATTGCAATCCTAAACATTCATGTCTCTAGGTCCTTGAAAGTGTTTCCCCAACACTAGGATTGAAAAGGAATTCATTTGAATAAATGAACATAT
Source organism: Sequoia sempervirens (assembly GCA_007258455.2). Lineage (NCBI taxonomy): Eukaryota > Viridiplantae > Streptophyta > Pinopsida > Cupressales > Cupressaceae > Sequoia > Sequoia sempervirens. Next base: position 4,258 of record VDFB02233030.1, read on the forward strand.
TAATTGACATTTATGTGAGTAATTCTAAATGATAAGACATGTGGGGTTAACCCATGAAGAGCTCCTACAAATAAGGAGCACATGTAAGCACCCACATGGAGAGTCAGGTCACCTTGAGTTAAGTTAACTATTTGGGTAAATACTAACGCTTCAATAAGCCTTCTTAAAGATCACAAAGTTAAAGGATTAGTGTTTATACACTGAAGTTCAATTCAGTTCGATTTAGATGGTTGAGTTCAATTGGGTTAGGTGCTCGGTTTAGTTAAGTTATGATTGGGTTATCTTTGGTTGCATGTGAATTGAATTTGATTGAATGCTCATTGCTTAGTTGAATTGGGATACATATTAATGACTTGAGTTGCATGAGGGAATAATAGGTGATACATTGGGTTAAGTGGGGATGATCAATCATGCCACGATATTTGCATAGATAGGTGGGAAAGATATGTTGGATTAATGAGTTATTTGGACCACCTTAGATTTAAGTTGGCATTTTGGAGTTAACACTTTTGCATGATAAGATATTTTAAAAGGCTGAGTTAAGTGGGCCCATTCTTGGGCGCCAACTTTGAGGATAAGGTTAGAAGATATCTTCAGAATCAATGTTGAGTTATGACTTCAGATTGGGATGCCCAAATGGATGAAGAGTTTGTTTTGACATTGTTCTTCACGATAGAACTCTACTTGCAAAGAATAGGTGTGGGTTTTGTGAGACAAGCATTGTGCTTTGTAATTGTAAACTTTTTGGAGTTTACAAGGCTTATTATTGTCTATATATTGTAGCAAGTTGAAGAGAGTTAATAAGATTTTATTGCAGGTTGTAAAGAAGATTTGTTGAAGGAAAAAGAAGCATCTGAAGCAGGGATTGGAATTATTGTAATCTTATTTAGAGATTAAATAATACATTGATTCTTGGTGGAGTTTTTTCTCGAAAGGGTTTCTCCACGATATATGCTGTGTAACTTCTTTCTTCTAGTCTTATTCTTCTACAATCTTCTATCTACTTCTACAAATGGTAAAATGAATCTAAACAGATAAACATCTACAAAGAATTTGTAACAATGAACACTTATTTAGATCTACAATCTCATAGGTTTACAAAGTATTAAGCTACAATAATTACCTCCATTTTCAACATTTGGTATCAGAGCTAATGGTTGGGTAGAGTTTGGGACGCCTTTCTCTTAAAAGTTTGAAGGTTTTTTTGGATGTAGTGGGAGATTTTACTATTGTGTTATTGCTGATTTGGGAAAATAAGTTTGTTACAATGAGTTCTAATTCTCGTTTAGATATTGAAAGATTTAATGGATCTAATAATGAGATGCAGAAACTCAAAATAGAGGATCTCCTTGAAGAGAGAGATCAATGGTTAGTTGTTGGTAATGAGACAAAGTCACCTACAATGATGTCATATGAGGATTGGGCTAAGCTTGATAAGAAGGCAAGAGGGACCATAAGATTATGTCTTGTTGATGCTGTTCTCTTGAATGTTTCAGAAGAAACTATTGCATATAAATTATGGAAGAGAATAGGTGATATTTATCAAACTAAAAGTCTTACTAATAAGTTGTATCTGAAAATACAGTTGTATTCTTTAAAGATGAAAGATGGTGATTACATTTGCAAATCATTTAAGATACTTTTAATTACGATTCCTAGAAGTCGATTAACATCTATACAACAAGCTAGAAGATGAAGATAAATGGATTTTGTTACTTTGTTTTAACTACAGATCTTGGAAAATCTAATTGTTGCTATAGGTGGTAGTGGTGCATATTTGAAGATGGACAATATAATTCCTACTCTCCTATCAAAGGAGATGAGGAGGAAGTATAAAATGGAAATCCAAGATGCCTTGTTTGTAAACGGTAGGCCTGAGAAAAAGAAACCTAAGGGAGACAAGGAGGAAGGGTAATTCAAAGGACAAAATGAGGTAGAATATTTGGAGTTGAAACAGACTGAAGAAAATTGTTGAAGGAAAAGAAGCATCTGATGGTTTAGTTATTGGATTTTAGCATGGATTGATTTGTTATAGGTCCTCATGGTGCTTGGGAGAAATAATTGAGGCTTGGGTTCTCTTATGGTAAAGATATATATTTGGAATGGTTACTTGAAAATATTTTAATGGTAATGTTGAAAAATAGGTGTTTTCTTAACAATACTACGTAAACTTTAATATTGCTAGTCTAAAGTAAGTCTTTTCTTTGTTGAATATATTCTTTGTGCGTTGATTATCTTGAGATTAATCCATTTCTTGTAGAATGTAGAGAGAAGTTGATAGAAGAACTAGGCAAGATATTAGAAAGATTACACAAGATGTACCGTGGAGAAACCCTTTTGGGAAAAAACTCCACCAAGAATTATTCTATTATTCAATCTCTGAATTACAATAGCTCCAATTCTTGCTTGAGAATGCTTCTTATGTCTTTACCAATCTACGTCCACACACCCAATAACAATTATGAAAACTCTATTCCAGCTTGAATGAGGATAGAGACAATATACAACAATCTCCAAATGGTGATAATTTGTTGCACAAGCTCAAGCCTTGAAAGGTACCATATTCATCAAGTTGGGTTATTAGAACTAAAGCTTACAACATGTGCTTCATACGTTAAACATTCACAACTACTCCTTCACTTGATGATAATTCAAAACTCTTCCTCAAAGTTGGTGCCCTTAGTAAACTGTAGCGAGCCTTGATATCTTATCATGAGAGAATCGTCAATAAAGCATCTTGGGTGCCCAAGTTGGCTTCAAGTGCTTTGTAATTATTAGAAACATTTACTCAACACCATTCCAAGAATGGTCATCATATTAGCAGGTAGCCCTGTTATCTATGTTTGTGTTTGTGTGGCATTTAAGTTAGCCCAAACTAACTTCCTTACAACTCAAATGTATGTACAACTAAAGATAATGAGCGGAAATGGTAGACTAAACTAGTGCAGAATTGAATTAATTTGGTGAACTAACTAATGGTGTGATTTAGACTAAAATTAAGCGAACTGACAGACATCAAATCCTAACTCTAGGGTCTTGTACATTCAAAGTGTTAAGCATTATAATTATAGTTGCTTGGACACAAGGTGAGTTTCACCTTACCATGTGAGTGTCCATGTATTCTTTGAGACTCCCACTATGGATGCCATCATGCTTCTTGCATTAGAATTAATTACAAATGTCAATAATCATGATTATTTCATCAAATATTAATCTCATCCTAATCTTAGTGTTGTTGAACACATTCCAAGAATCTAGGAGATACATGAAATAATTAATGTTTAGGATTTGCAATTAAATGGCATCCTATTTCCAACAGTAAAGACCAAGAAGCCTACACCTTGGTTGGACGTGAGTTCAACACACTCGGCAGTTTCACATGCCTCCAAAGAGGCACTTTGGATACAAAGACTTGGGAAAGGTATTGGTTTTAATTACAAGTATGTTAAACTTGAATGTGATCATTAGAGTGCTATGTGTTTAGCCAAAAAATCCTATGTATCATGCTCGTACTAAGTATGTTGATGTTTAGTATCACTTTGTGTGAGAAATGGTTGAGAGTGGGAAGGTATTAATTGAGAAAGTTGACACTTTAATTAATGCTGCAAATTATCTTATGAAACTAGTTCCTACAGATAAGTTCTCTTGGTTTTAATCATTTGCTTGGAGCTTCATGATTATGCAGGTTGCATTTGAAGTTGGCATGGATTGATTAGTTGGTGTAGGAAGGCCATTGGACTTGAGTCTTGTACTTGATTTATAATAATGATTCATTATTTAGAATAATTTCAATGTATAATGTCAAATGGGAGAATTTTCCAAAATCAACAATAACATGGCTGAAGTGATTTACTGCCCAACCACAAAGATTATGCTCCCCTAGAATTCTTCCTACTTGAAGAATACCCGACCCTGCATGAAAATTTTAGTAAGAGAATAGTCTGCAAGGTGGAATTTGGTGCATGCCTAACATCAACATGCATGTCTATCTATGTTTAGAAAAAGTGCAAGATCTATGCTAGGAATGGCAGATAGAGTCATCACATATAAGTCCATACATACATAATGGGCTAATTGCTTGACGAAGGATTCAAATAAAGTTGCAACAACAAAGATAGGTTTATGATAAAGAAAAATAGGCTACACCCTCTATACTCCATTTCGACATTGGTCTCGGAAGGTAACTTTCAACAACACGAGTATATATTCCTTAGCAACTATCTACCCTCTAGCAACATCTACCCTGAGGTGCTCTAGTCTACTTAGGTGTTGCTATTCTACTAAATAAAGAGATTATTCTTTAACTTGAATATCAACAAAAAAGTAATTCATTCTGCTTTATTCAATCAAATTGAGAAATTCAGAAGGTTAAATCAAGTGGTTCTATTCATTTCATTATCTATTCAGTTCATACATTAACTTGTTACATGATTACATTCAATTTCTTCAACCACTTCATATTTAACAAAAATCAATAAACATTATAGAAAATGAGTAAAATAAGTATTAAAAGAAGGTATGTCACAAGTATGTGTATGTATGTAGATGAAGGTCTATGTGCATACACATATGTGCCAACTTCAGATAATATATTTGTGCATACATTCTAAAATAAATACTATTATAATAGATTGCTTTTGTTCAAATTATTGCTTAGATTGTCATATCAATTGTTAGTTACACAAGGTGTAAATTTTCCATTTTAAAAGAAAGAAGAAAAATTCTGTTTAAAACAATTACTTCATACTGGTACACTGTTTGTATGATAACCATGTTTACAGAAGTTTTCACATTAATGTGTCAATGTATGATCAATAATTTCAAGTTAACCAGTGTTACATGTATTCAACCAAGGATACTATCATTCTATATATGTAAATATATATAAAGAAATTAAACGATACTGGTATCATTTTGTGTGAAGTAAAGGAATCAAACGACATGCTTGTTGTTTTAAAAAAAATAATACACATATAAAGTTGAAATAATGTTATTATTGTTCAGGTTATGGAGAAACCCACGTTCATATTTCTAATAGTTATAAAATATATTCATGCCACTACCATTCTAAGGAATGACTAATAGTCTAATGACTGCTTTTTTTTATTCTTAACAATAAGTATAGTCAAAACCCTTATGAATGCCGATCATCGACCTTCTTTGCTTGAACGACAATGTTGGTAAGGCTTACTCATGGTAATCGTTCTAAAGAATTATTTAAGTATCATTGCAGGGAACGATAATGTGCATGCAAGAAAGACTGGTGAACACTAACATTACAAGCATCGCTTGAGATCACCTATGATGGTAATCGTTTTGAAGAACGATTAAATCTTTGTTCTAATGGCATATTGTTATACGATCTTAGTGATTGTGCCAATATAAATAAAAGTAGAACGATACAATTGTTTGACCACCATTCATTGTGAATGATGGGATATGGTTAAAGAAAAATGATAATTGTCCATCGTTCTATGAATGATTACTTAGACCCACACACCCATATGGTGTGGTATACCTACTCAGTCTTGTCAACATAGAGAACAACAAAAATATGGAGGATAGTAGTGGAGAAAGCTGTCGCTTCCCTTAGAGGGAAACACTAAACAATTTTAAAATTGTTACAAATCAAGAATACTCTGGCTATCAGTTGAAACCGAATAGCCATGAAAATGGCTAATGAAACATGCATGCAAGAGATAATACGAATAGAGGGACGATTACATATAACATACAGTGCATAAACATGATCGGCTATCATGCCGATAGGGAGAGTATGCACAAATCTTGTGCATGCAAAGAATGGCCAATAAGGCCCTTGCAACAAGACATCAGATATTATCACTTCCATACAATGACTTCCTAACATCAAAGCAAAATACACTTGCATATAAGCAAACATATAATGGTTTAACACCATTTCAAATGGAATTAACAATATGAAGGAAATGCAAGTTTGCGAATAGATTATACTGGGAAATCAAGCATATACAAAAGCCATTGATTTTCTTCTATTCGTGGGATTTTTCCTCAAAATTTTCCTCCTTCCCAACTGGGTCGATTCTCTTGCTTTCTTTTTCCTCAATCTTTGTTGCCACAGTCAGTCTTCTCCCTGATTCCTTGCAAGAATTTCGTACCACCAAAAATGGTAACATGTTCTCCCTTACCTGTTAGCTCTATTAAGGGGCCGTTTCACTTCATTAGTACCATTAACTAGCTGCCCACTACTGCATTCAAAATCTTAGCCTTCAATTTGAATGCAGACCACTCTACCATAATATCTTCTTTATGATATTATTAAAATTTTTATTTTCTTTGCAAATGTTATTTGAGTCCAACAATAATATTTGATAAATTCGATCCCATATTCTTTTTATAAGGAATATATATGTTTATATATAAGTATGCATATATATATATATGTATATATATATCACTATTTTATTTTATAACAATATAGTGTTTAATCACTTTTAAATAAAGAACAAACTTTTATTTTACTCAAATAATAGCTTCTAAATGAAGTTGTTTTCTTATCCTTTAAGTATTCCTTTTTAAATACATACCTATATGTTTAACCATGCTATCATTTCTTTTAAATTCGAAAACACGAGATCAAAATAAAAAAATTGAATAAGAAATCACATGTATAACATTCCACAAGCCTAATAATTTCAATCATTGAATCATTTTGAATTAGATCAATATAATATTCTAAATAAAATTTTAAATGCAAATATCATGCTATTTAGTGGTGTGTGCACCCAGATTCCATCAAGCTTACCGTTCAATCTAGCTAAATGATCCTACCTCAACCGTGTTCTCATCTTTCAATTTGTTTCCTACATTTGCACACACTTGCATTTGCACAGTTCATCAATAACATTCAATCATCATAAAGTAGAAGACAGTTAAAAAGATCACATAGTCAAAATATAGTCAACTTCTTTCAAACATTTTCAAAATATCAAATTTATCTTTCAACATATTGAATTTCCTCAATTGTTCAACTTAACAAATTATAATTTAAATGAAATAAAAAAATTTGGGATATGACATGTTGTTCTTGATTAGATATGGGATCATGATATGGAAGGGGATCATATGATGAAGGAGAAAGGGTTACTTGATCTTTATATGGAGGGGAATCTATGGTAGCATGCTTTGGATTAGGAGATGTACATATTTCATTTGATGTGGATGGTGTGATGGGGGAGGAAGGTTGGATAACTTGGATAGGTGGAGTGATAGGAGGTTCACGAGATTTAGGGGAGTGGGGTTTATATTGATGTGGAGGTGATGAAGGTGGATGCATGACATGGGAAGATTGCACAACTTTATTTTTGCATGGGGAATTAGCAAATTTTTCAAATAGTTCTTGGAGGCAATTTTTATGAGAGACATGGGATGATGTGGATTGGTAAGATTGGGGTGATATGGATTGTGGGGATGTGGGAGATGAACAAGTAGAATAAGAGGTGGAATATTCCATGGATTGGAAAATTGAGGATGAGGATGAGGACCTTGAAAATAATTTGGAGATAGGGATTTGGGATGTGGATGGGGTTAGAGGGAAATTTTGGCTAGAGGCTTGGTTTCCCTTGTCAAAGGAGGGGAAAGGATAAGCAAGATGAGATGGATTGGGATTGGATGAAGGTGAGGAGGATGGAATTTTAGCACCAATTCCAAGGATATATCTAACCATGGAATCCATATTATTATTGAAGTAGTTGGTGAGGATAAATTCAGTGGTGGTAGATAGGGATGACATGGGTGGTAAGGATGTGGGTGAGATTTGAGGAGAACTTTGGATAGGTAATTTGTGGAAGCTTGGATGATTTTTTCTAATGATAATGGATTCAAGGTGATCCAAAATACTCCCACTATTATCATAGGGATCATATTCAGGTTGGTCAACAAGGTTATCCTCATCATCATCAATATGATTGGGGTTGGCTTTGATTGTGATTTTTGGGCTTGTTGGGATAGGATATGGGTTCATGATATTAGATTGGGTTAGAATGGATGAAGGTGGATTAGAATAGATTAGGGTGGATGGAGGATAAATTAGGTGATTAGACATGGTGGAGGATTGTTTGGAAGAAGATTTGGGGTTGATTTTGGATGCAGATTATGGATTGGATGTATGATTGAAAAATATAGATGGATAATGGATTATTAGGATGAGAAGGGATGGTTAGGATGAGTTAGGGGATGATTAGGATTAATATTGGAATGGGATTAGGTTGACTAGAGGATTGAATTAAGATGATGATGAAGGATGAAGAATAAGGATGATAGTGAAGGATGTGGATTAAGGATGATGATCATGGATAAATGATGAAAATGGATTAAGAAAAAGGGATTTTGATGTGGATTATGGGGGGTGACTAGGATAATGATTAGGACCTCAAATGGATTAAAAAAATTAGGATTAGGGTCATAAATGATGGATTAAGGATATATTGGATATAGATTAGGTGATGATTTGGACACGATGGGTGATTAGAATGATTAGGATTAGAAGGGATGATTAGAATGAAGGATGATTATAAAGAAGGGGTGAATAGGATAAAAATGGATAGTTGGAACAATTATGAGGGATGATTAGAATGATAATGGGAAATTAGGATGGAATGATGAGGATAAGATCATTAAGATGGAAAGGGATGATTAGGATGGAAAGGTGGCATGATTAGGATGTGGAAGGGTGGTTTTGATAGGAGGAATTGGTTGAGATGAGGTGGAAGTTTGGATTACTTGACTAGGAGATAGAATTAAAAGCACACAAACAAACAAAGCGGCTAGGAGGAATTGGGGAGATATGCATTCACTGGTTTAACACAAGAAGACACACCAAGAATTTGCACAAACCTAAATTATTCAACTTGGATTATAACTTAGTGCAGGCCCACCACCCCGAGGGGTTAATACTTCTTGATACTTGGGTGGAGCACCCTTTCCCGTGAAGGCAGATAGGTAGAGATCTAGTGATATAGGGTCGTCAACATATGCCATAGACACAGCTTCTCTCTCTCTCCTTGGGAACTATCTTAGTTCACCCAAATATTTCTATCTCAACCTAAGGGAGTACATGGTGAGTAACTTCAGGGTACAATCCGCATCCCTTGTACCACACTAAGCTATGATCAAAAGGTCTTAATCTAGGATACACAAGGCTAATAGGGAGTCCTCCAAATACCTCAAGGGTATGTGAGGCAAAAATCCATAGATGAAAGGGAATAATGCCAAATAGTCAAGAGGAGAGGGTAACCCACTCTCCAACTTCACTTATCCAAGGTATAAAGTTCTTGGAGTTTTAGCCCAGATTGACAAGATTCTACTTCTAAGAGAGGTGTCTTTTGATTCACCTCCTACTCTTTATACTCCGCCCAAACAAAGGAGTTGAGGTCATCCCCTAAGGTGATGAAATACCTAGGAAGATCCCCTAAAAGAAATGATCCAAGTGTTTTTGGTCACCCAAGATCGCACGAAGCGCAAGGGGAGAGCATGCACATGTTGGGTTCCTTGGGATAACAAAGAAAAGAAAATAAAAGAGTAAGTGATGTTGTTGATCCTCAAGATCACACTAGGTGTGAGAGGAGAGCATACACACCACTCACTCAAAAGCACATCAAAAAAATGTTCATTAACCTTAAGAAAATGAAATGTTCCTAGATTAGTGGAAAAAAGAAAGCCTTGTACAAGCAAATCTGCAATAAATATGTTAGTAGTTTGATGATTTTTGCCTTTGACAAGTGATTTCAAGCTACATCACATGGGGTTAAATGATAAAATGATCACATAAAATGAATGTTAGCATGAAGGTAACCATATAAATTAGATGATTCCAACCTTAGATAAGCATTGAACCCCTGCAACATGCATTAGTAACTCAAAATAGAGATGAGATGAAGAAAACAACTGACCAAAGCCTTAAAAATTTAATCTAAAACACAGGCGTAGCTTTGCAAAAAAAATTGTGCTTATATTAAAAAAGAGGCCCCACTCTTTTTGGTAGAGGTTCCAAAATTTTTAACAGAGGCACCACAATTTTTGATAGAGGCACCACAATTTTTGACAGAGGCACCACTTTGAAGATAGGCCTAAAAATCAGCTTCTAGAGATTAAAAGATGATGTTATCTGGTAACCCACCTAAGAAAATATTTGATCATGTAGGTAGTGACTGAAAAATGAAGGTTAGATGCATAAAACACCTAAAAAACCTTAAAATATGCACCTACAAACATAGGCACAACTCTTTTCACAAAGCTACACTTTTGTTAAAATAGAGGTGCCACTCTGTGAAACAAAGGCACAACTTTATAGATATGAGCAGAAAACAACTTCCAGGAGTCAAAAGGAAATTTTTTTTGCCAAGTCAAGTGGGGAAACATATAGATGAGTATGAAAAAGACCTAATACATGAGGATCTTACCAAAATATTCCCAATAGCGTGATAAAAAAGATTGTAAAATAAGAAAAACCCTAGTTGATATAGAAACTTTGCAAGAAACCCTAACTTTGAAAACCCTAAAAAGGCCTAGTTTAAGCATGAAAATGATGATTCCACCTACAAAAAAAATGTTAGAATGATGATACCTTATAAGAAAACACCTAAAATGTTATAAATACCTTCAATTTGAGTCAAAATAATAAAAACTATCAGAAAAAACGTAAGTGCGCAGTGATTTTTGATTGAAGTGCAATGATTTGCAACATAGGCACAACTGTTTGCAACATAGGCATGACAATTTACGATGTAGGTGTGATGATTTGTGACGTAGGTGTAGTTTTGCAGAGAAGGCATGATTCTAGAACATCTAAACTAAAAAATCATAAAAAAATTACCAAATTGTTAGAAAAGTGGGGGGTAACCCATGGGCGTGCCAAAATGAAGAAAAAATAGAATATATGAAGGAAAATAGAAAAAATACATATAAAAATACACAAATAATATATTATACCTTCATAATCTCCCTCCTCATGGATTGAGCTACAAGGTGCACCCTAGTCTTGCAGATTTACTCCAATGCTAGAAGTGGATGTGGTTGCTCAATATTTAGGTAGCATGATGGTAAGATATAGATGGATTTGATAGATATTTGGGCAACATAAGGATGTGGTGAATGTGAATGTAATGTCACTTTTCTTCTTATTGTTATTAAGTATTAGCAACAAATTTAATATAACAAATATTAAAGTTAATATAATTTATAATAGATAACATTATCAAAATAAATGTGAATAATTAATGTAAGCTATAAACATGTGACAATTAAATAATCAACATAGTAAATGAAACAACACCTCCACATAGATTAATCATGTTAACACCAAATCATATAGACAATATTCTCAATATTATTGAATCAATGGTTCTCAATACTTATCTTAAAGCCATGGAAAGATTGCTATCCAACATTTAGATGAATGGTTATAGATCTAGGTTGTTTCCCAACACAAACACCCCTAAAGGAACCAGTTCTTGCACATAACCAACTTGTCTTCACAATATAAACTTAGCCCTGGTTAGGACACTCTCGAGTGTATGTTGCACCCTGAGTTGGACACACATTGTGTGCCCCTTCTCCAAATGTTTAAATCCCCACGTAGAACCTAACCTTCAGTCCTTTGGGCACTTTTAGTTCCAATTTCCTTTTTCTCTTCTCTCCTTGAATGTTTTCCATCCTTGAATGCTTTTTCCAAGTCTCACATGAATGATTTATATATCCTTTTAAGGGGTGGTTTCCAAACCATCACACCCTTTCACAAAAGGTTGTCTTTTAATAATGATTTAAATAAATAATTTATCTTCCTTTTTAAAGAGTTTTTATGCACATTCTTTATTAATCTCTCTTTTATATCCAAAGGATCATAATATCCTTTATTTTATATCTACTTTTTAATTTTAAAGGGTTATTCATAGGTTTCTCTTCTCTTGGGAAAAAAATACCATAATAATTCTCCCCCTGAAAATTAACTATTGTCCTCAGTAGCATAAGATGCATCTGCATCACAACTCAAAGAAGCACATGATTAATAATTGAAGATACTAACATTGAATACTTATATTTTTCATAATACTTACTTTATCTAAATTATTTTCTTCTGTAAATTCACAAGTAATTTTAATAAAATAACTTTTCCAATTCAAATTATGATGAGAACTATATAGATTTCTTATGAAATATATTATGAATTTATAATTGAAAAGATAATTATAGTTTATCATTTTACTCACTCATGTAACTCCTTTAAATTATTAAAGTATTACAATGTAATCACATAATAATTACTATACATGTCCAATACTATGTGGTCACTCATAATTTATAAAATGATAATCTATAAATTCAACATACATTCCAAGATGATATTTATGCATTCCAAACTACATGAATATCCTCTTTTCATATATCAAAATCAATGCACAAATAGAATCTTAGTATAATAAGGAAATTGCACAAGGTTATTGGGTTGATCAAGTCCAATAACAAAGTACAATAGAAAATAGAAAGAATTCCCATTAAGCACATTAAGAAAATAAAACAATAATAGGTTATGAATACCCACAAGGTACTTGATAAAAATACTAGGTCCAAATTATTGATATGAATATTCAATAACCCTATAAGTTTGACAACATAGGAAAATTCACTAAAATGATTTATAAAAGAAATATGTGAAAGATTTAAACATCACATAACCTACTTGCAGATCCTAGAAAAGGTTGGAATAGATAGCCTCTACCCCTGTAAGATTCAACATGTCCCCATATCTAAGCCTAAGAGCCTATTCGGTTTCATATCTTATAACAACATGGATTTATTCTCACCAATTCATTTCAAACACAATGCAAATTCTCCAAGTTTAAGATGTGAATCCAAGGACCTGTGGGTTATGGGCCCGTAATGTAACTTACATAACAAACATAGTAAAATCACTCAATATAAATAAAATTATAATGTATATACACAAATTACTTTAAAAAAAGAATACTGATGCACTAACTCTTATTCCAAATACGAGTCCTTATATAAGAATGCACTACCTAAATAAAAATATGAAATTAATAATACTATATTGGTCATATCTTATTTTAAATCTTGTGATAATTCAATCTTCCAAGACCTTTATAAAAATGTGATATTTAAGGTTCTATAATCATGTAAAATTAAGCTTCCCTTTTTGTTTGGTGAAACTTAAATTAAAAAGAAACCTTGTTATTCATTGATTGATCCTATGATTTCAATTCAACATGATTCCTAACTATTGACTAGAGGTACCATTTTTGTTTCATGGGTTGGATTTAGTGCAAATATCGTGCTCACATGTAACTCTTTATTTATGAGAAACATTTTTGCTTCTATTTGATTTATTCTTTAAGAGATAATTATGCTTCGTGATCTCTATTGAATCCCCTTATCTACCTTGCTTCTTAATCAAATCTATTAAGATTTGGGTGACCAACTAAAGATCTGGATAATAATAATTTAAATAAGAATGTGTCTTCTATTTGACTTGTGTATGATCCATTAAATGTGTACCCAATGCCTTTTAATAGAGTTGTCTTTATTTATATTATTGAATAATAATTTTTATGAAGTCTATGTTTGATTTTAATTTAAGAATTTGGTCTTAATAGACCCGTGTCTTTCCTAATGGCCAAGTTCTTGATAGAGAGAAAAAAATGTTAAACCTTTTCAAAGAGGATGAAACCAAATAATATGTTAAATTAGGTAAATTAGGTAAGCCACACATCAAGACTCTTGAGATCTAGAGGCTTGTAACACCAATGAATTTGTAAAAGATGTAGACTAGAATAATGATTTCTACACCTTTCAATCAACTTGAATAGTAATTATGGATCCTCACTTAATGGGATTCAACCTATGTTTGGTCAAGGGGAATTCTATGTAAATAAGTGTAAATATTTTTTTAAAGATGTATTGAAAGTTATATAAATTTTCAATAAAACATTTTAAATGAATTTATTTCAAATCCACCTTAATACTAGAGGTACTTTAAGAAAACAAAAACTAAATGATAGAAAAATATTTTACTTGAAATATAAAAAGAATAAGACCAAAGGAAACCAGTAATACTTAAACAATTGCCAACATTGTCAAGGAGTCTTTCATATCCCAGGGATAGATATAGTCGACATCTAGAGCTAGTAAATAACTATATTGATGAAGCCAATAATCTTGATGTGGCAATACCTAGATCAAAATATCTCTCTTTCTTTTGTAAAATTTAATTCTTCATTCAGTATAGTTTAGTGTGCAATGTTTTCATTTATTTGTCCTTAATACATATCTAGGTTTCTAACAAATTAGGTTAATTTCCCTAAGATACTACTAGCATCTAGATTAGTGTCGTCGATCCAAGTTCCAACAATGCTCTTTATTAGGATTAGTGGTCCGAGAATAAAGCAATACATTGTCAACCAATTTATAGTCGACATAAGAAAAACATGCATGAAGGAGAAGCATGAAATATATAGCAAGATTCAGGTCATATTTTGGAACCCTAAGATGAGAACAAATTACTCTTCAAAAAAAAATCCTAAGGAATGAAAAGAAAAGAATTCAGAATAAAAATGATGGAACCCAGTGTCCCATTATTGCAAAAATGGAAGAGAGTTACAATGGATGTGTGATCAACTTGTGAGTCAGGTATCCAATCCTTGAAGGATTAGAGTAGTTGGTGAAAAGACACACTGAACTGTGAACGAGTTTGAAGAAGAATTCTAGCAAGGAGGCATTTTTAGAAGAAATTAAACATAAACAACCTTTCCTCAAAACCTTAACATCAGCCCATGCAACCTTGTAACAGGGAGTGTATCTATTTTAACATTTGTAGCTATTATGGTTAAAGGGGTGATAAATTTAGGAAATGTTGTAATATTCATCACTGAAAATGTTCCCAGGTATGCAGAGACAAGCTTTGACGCAGTCAGAGCTCGACTGGATTAATATGTTGACGACGCTCCCCTTTATGTTGGAACTACATATGGCCAATTAGTGTGGCTTAGTTGAGCTCCGGAAGCTGGTTACAAAGGTTATTCAAGGAGTTCTTATGATCAAGACATAACTGTTAGATATTGAACTGTGGTCCCCAAATTTAATTGCAGTTTTCAATCGTTGCCAAACGTGGTCAAAATACAATTATCACACATTTGAAGTTAAGATTTGGGTAAGAGAGGATTCGTTGCCATTTTGGTCCCCATCTATGTCTATGCTTCCTGTTACAGAGGCTTTCCTTCCCCCTATCAGGGTACTAAACTAGAACATTGATAAGTAGGAGGGATTTTCCACATGTCAAATTGTGATGTTTCTATCAGGATTTAATCACGTAGTTTTTACAAGTCGAATTTATTGATCCATGATTCAATGGGTCAATGAGTTCAACTCGTAAATCATGGGTCAATGAGTTCGACTCGTAAAAACTACACGGTTGAATCCTGATAGCAATATCATAAACTAGAACATGTCAATAAGATCAGAGAGTCGTCTATCTATTTCAACGAACTGCGCTTCCATGCAAGGGTTTATGCCGTCCGGTATTATCTTTCCTGAAGTAATGGTTGACAAATAGATGATTGGTAAATATTTTGGTGAGTTTTAAGCAAATAACGTGACTCTTGTGAATCTATACAACTTTTGGAAATAAAAGAGCAAAATGAGACTAGATATAGTGGTTTGATTGTGCAAGGAAATCAACGTTCATATACTCAATCAAAAAATAGTGTACTCTATTTAATCTATTTCTATTATTTTCATTATAATATAGTAATAGTATCATCTGAGATATATGATAAGAATTATGTGAGGAAAAATTATATGTTGGAGTTAGGGTTCATCATAAGTATTTCCTTCTATCTTTTTTTTAGAATAAATTTTGAGAACTAGAGATGGATGCTATTCGATTGAGAAGTTACATAAAGTTAGCCTTGTCCAAATGAAATGTATGAAACCGACATAGTGATAGTTAGTAGAATGATTAAAATTATGAACTATTGAATGGTGATATAGAAAGGAATGACACATTCCTACAATGATTCATATTTTATAATTTTTATTTTATATTATCATTTTAAGCAATACTTCACGGTAAGACTCATATTTCTCTACTTTTGTGATGTTGGCTTTTAGTTTGTTCCATCATGATGTTGGAGATATATTGTAGTGCTAGAGTCTTTTGAGGGAAGTATATGGGCTTTATTTATTTATTTATTTGAACAACTTTTACTATCTATTATGTGTAATGTAGATTGAATTTCAATTTTATCTTTTTATTTTTTCCACTAGTTACACTCTTTGTCAAAAATAAAAGTTTTCATCCTTAAACATAATGTTAATACTCCATTTATTTATTTTTTGGATAATTAATAATAATGAAAATTTCAAAGATAGGAGGGCCTGATCATTAGGCTTTGATACCAAATGTAATGCCACTTTTCCTCTTATGATTATTAAGTATTAGCAATGGATTTAATATAATGGTTATTAGAGTTAATATAATTTATAATAGACAATATTATCAAAATAAATGCGAATAATAAATGTAAGCTACAAACATGTGACAATTAAATAATCAACATAGTAAATGAAACAACACCTCCACACAGATTAATCATATTAGCACCAAATCATACAGACAATATTCTCAATACTATTGAATCAATGGTTCTCAATACCTATCTTAAAGTCATGGAAAGGATGCTATTTGACACTCAGAGGAATGGTTATAGAGATTGTTTTCTAGCACAAACACCCCCAAAGGAATCAATTCTTGCACATAACCAACTTTCCTTCACGACATAACCTTAGCCCTGACTAGGACACTCCTAGGTGTACTCTATACCCCGAATTGGACACATGCTGTGTGCCCCTTCTCCAAATGTTTAAATTCCCACCTAGACCCTAACCTTCACTCCTTTGTCCATTTTTAGTTCCTCTTTCCTTTTTCTCTTCTCTCCTTGAATGTTTTCCATCCTTGAATGTTTTTTCCATGTCTCACATGAATGATTTATATATCTTTTTAAGGGGCGGTTTCCAAACTATCACACCCTTTCACAAAAGGTTGCCTTTTAATAATTATTTAAATAAATAAATTTTCATCCTTTTTAAAGAGTGTTAATATATTCTTCATTAATCTCTCTTTTATCCAAAGATTCATAATATCCTTTACTTTATATCTCTATTTTAATTTTAAGGGGTTATTCATAGGTTTCTCTTCCCTTGGGGAAGAAGTCACATAACAGTGAATGTGAAGAATGAGAGCCAAGGCCTCATTATATAAAAGTTTGGTGAGAGGAACCAAGGGATAAGATTGATTAGTTGATGGAGGGTTGAGATTAAAAGAGAGATAGGTTAGGATCATGGAATGAAGAAGGATTAGCCTGAGTAATGGGGAGGTGTGAGCACACATTGGGAATAAAGTATGTAAGAGGTAGGGTGGCTCATAGGGTGGCTTGTGTAGGAGGTTAGTGGGGGTAGGTGAGTTGTAGGAATTTAAAATTAGGAAATAATGATAATGATGTTGATTTTTGTAGCTCGAAAAGTGGGATATGGATTTCCTTTAAAGCAACTCAAGATTAGATTTGCTTTAAAACAATTCGAGTTGGATTTTCAGCAACAGTAGTTTTTATTCTTTAAATAGAATGTTTCTGAGTTTGTGAGGATAAGATAAATCCTAGAGTGATTTTATGTGTAAATAAAGCCAAAGAAAGCAAGGAAAGATTCTTTCCTTGCACGCTAAGTAAAGCAGCTAGGCTCTATAAATGCAAGATTGTTGTAGCAAACATATATTGTATTTTCGAAAGAAAAGTTTGCTGTTAGGCTGAATAGAAGATCCAACATTTGCAATTTTTTCCCCACATTGGGGTTTCCTGGGTATATCTATGTTATTGTCTTTTTTGTGTTTGGCTTCATGTATTTTTGCTTCACATTATTAGTTGTTAATTAACCCAGTTGTATTAATTGTTATAAATCAGATTTCTTTACTGTGAATTTATTGTGCAATTAATCTATTCTTCAAAGGTTATAAGTGTATGGTATCAGACTCTAAACTATGAATCTGAAGCCAAGATTTGTGACGCAGATTTCAAGAAAAAAAAAATTAGATTTTCGTCTCCAGTTCTTTTGTGGCTATGGCAACCAGTGTTCGATACGAGGACAGGCTCGAGGGTGCATCTAACTTCTTGTAGTGGAAGGTTCGGATTACATCTGTTCTCAAGGAGAACAGGTTGTGGATCTATGCTAGCACAAAAGTGACTCCACCAACAAATGATCCTATTGCCTTAGATTCACATGAAGTCAAAGAGGCCAAGGCTCAGAGGATTATCCTAGATGGAGTAAGAGATCATTTAATTCCTCATTTATCAGGGAAAGAAACTGCCAAGGAGATGTGGGATACGCTCACAAAACTTTATCAAAGCGACTATCAGAGTCATAAGATGATGCTCAAGGACAAATTGCATAATAGCAAGATGTCCAAAGGTGAGAGTGTGACCTCTTACTTGTCCAAGTTGACACAGGTCAGGGATGAGCTTGCTACTGTTGGAGAGATGATTAAAGAAGACGAATGGTTTTTCAAAGCACTGGGAAGTGTTTGTCAAGTGTGTTGTCAATAGAGATCGGCTACTTGATTGGGAAAGACTTTGGGATGATTTTGTTCAAGAGGAGATCCGTGAAGGTGCTCATCACGGAGATCAAACGAAGAAGGGTCAAGATGAAGAAAATCTTGCTCTTGCAAGCAAGGGTAAAGAGAAGAAGTCAATAAAAAGAGCAATTAAGAGGTTCTTCTTCAAAATTGGGAAGAAAGATCGAGAACTTAAGATTAAATGTTTTTCTTTGCCATCGGATGGTCACTATGCGATCAATGAATAAGAAAAATAAGGACAAGCGAAGAAGCTTAATTTATTGCTACAAGAGGTGGGCGAGTTTGCATCACAATTTGAAAATGAGTTTTAGCTCGTGCTGTCTCTCCAAGTTCAATTGCCTGCTTGATTGTATGAGTATATTGATGAGTAGAGACTTCGCCCATGACATGAGTCAAAGAATGTTTCACCAAGTTGGAGGAGAAGAAGCTGGATTTCTATATTGAGCTCGGAGACAATGCCAAGTACCATGCAACTGGTATTGGTACTGTCAAGTTTCAGAGGGAGTCTGGTAAACCTTTGTTGGTGGAGGATGTGTTGTATGTCCCTGGCATGACAAAGAATTTAATCTCGGTTTCTGCTTTGGAAGACAAGGGTTACATTGTGACCTTTGAGAGGGGAAAAGTCTATATTCATCCCAAAGATTCTAAGGTTGCAAAAGTGATTGGAGTCAGGCATGGCAGCTTGTTTCGGTTACAGTTTGAGCCAGCACATGCATTGGTTAGTAGCTGTAAAGGGATAGGAGAATTGTGGCATAGGAGGATGGCTCACCTTCACCATGGAGCACTTAATATTCTTAAGGAAATAGTGACGGGGCTGCTTGAGATGAAGACAGAAAAGCATGAGGTGTGCAAGGGTTGTGCTCTTGGGAAATATGCCAAGACCAGTTTTCCAAGCAGCGACACTAGATTTGAAGGGATTTTGGATCTCGTACACTCAGATGTGTGTGGACCCATGTCAACAACATCCTTGAATGGATATGAGTATTATGTTACCTTCATTGATGATTTCTCCAGGAAGATGTGGATATATTTCATGAAGAATAAAGATGAAGTCTTCAGTAGGTTCAAAGAGTTTAAGGCTCTCGTGGAGAACCAAACTGGGAAGAAGATCAAGATACTGAGGTCTGATAATGGAGGCGAGTATACCTCGAATGCCTTCAAAGATTTTTGTGCTTAGGAAGGTATCAAGAAAGAGTTGACAGTTCCGTACAACCCTCAGCAGAATGGGGTTGCTGAACGGAAGAATAGAGCTATCGTTGGAGCAGCCAAGGCCATGCTTCATGATCAGGATCTGCCTTGGTTTTTATGGGCAGAAGCTTGCAACACAGCTGTGTATTTGCAGAATAGGAGCCCTCACAAAGTGTTGGGAAAATTGACTCCAGAAGAGGCATTCACTGGTAAGAAACCAGATTTGGGGCACATTCTCATCTTTGGATGCCTTGTGTATTGTCACATCCCTGTTGAGAAGAGAACCAAGTTGGAACCTACTACAGAGAAGGGTATCCTTGTTGGGTATAGTGAAACTTCTAAGGCTTATCGGGTTTATATTCCTTCTCTTAGGAAAACAATGGTTCGTAGAGATGTGAAGTTTGAGGAAGAGAGGGCTCTTCAAAAGTCAAGTAACTTGATGAATGAGGAGGAACAAACATCCACAGTGGAGGTAGCACAAATTCCTCAAACTTCAACCATGCAAGCTGGAGAGCAGAACAAGCAGGATGATCAGATAGAGGAACAAATAATTCCTCAACCTCAGATTCCTATTAGTGAGAAAAGGAGAAACAGGGCAGCTGAGCAAACATTAAGAGAGGCTCAAGAATATGTAGGTGATCCTCAAGATTCAGTCAGACAAAGAAGGGCTCCCAGACGTTATTCAGATTATGTGGCACTTATGAGTGAATTAATTGAAGTAGAGCCTTCCAGCTTTCAGGAGGCATCTAAGCACCAAGTGTGGAGAGATGCCATGGTGGAAGAATATTCTTCCATCATGAAGAACAGTGTGTGGGAGGTAGTACCAAGACCAGAAGATAAGTCTGTGGTGGGCTCGAGATGGCTATATAAGATTAAGCATGCTGCAGATGGTAGTGTGGAAAAATTCAAAGCCCGGTTTGTGGCTAAAGGGTTTTCTCAGAAGGAGGGAGTCGACTATGATGAGACTTTTGCTCCAGTAGCTAGGTATTCATCCATAAGAGCTATCATTTCTATAGCAGCACAGATGGGTTGGAAAATTCATCAGATGGATATAAAGACGGCCTTCCTCAATGGGGTGATTGAGGAAGAGATTTACATAGAGCAACCAGAAGGGTTTGAAGCACATGAGAGGGATTCTCATGTATGCAGGTTGAAAAGAGCACTGTATGGACTCAAGTAGGCTCCTAGGGCGTGGTATTCACGTATTGATAGTTACTTGTAGAGTGTGGGCTTCATCAAGAGTGAGGCAGATTCAAACCTATACTATGTTCAGGTGAAGGGTGAACTTCTCATATTGTTGTTATATGTTGATGACCTATTTCTCACAGGGTCAGAGGAGCTCATAGCACATTGCAAGCAGGATCTTGCAGGAGAGTTTGAGATGAAGGACTTGGGGTTAATGCATTACTTTTTGGGATTGGAG
>VDFB02233030.1:25641-84111 GCA_007258455.2 Sequoia sempervirens
TTGAAGCAATAAATCAAATGTAGATCATCACGAAGACCATAGTCATGAAATTCTTAAACAAGAGGTATTCATTTTGGACTTCAAGACCTTGACGAGAGCCAGGGGGAACTTCTGTAATCAGAGCAAGCCAGGAGAGGGTGGCTTTGGGTTAGTCTACAAGGAGCCATGTTTTTCTTGTTCTGCTAGAATTGTTTTATGGGATCCTTTGAGATGAATAGAACTATAGAGTTCACATGGCATAAAGATTTTTTCTTGATATTATTTCCACAGTTATCTAAATAAATGTTGTTCTGTCAAGTGGGTTGTGTTCCAATTTTGAATTGCACAAACTTCTCATTTAACTTCCCCTAGATTTGCCTAACCAAATTGAGATGTAGAGAAAATGGACAAGCCCGGATGTAATGTTCAAGTTTCTAAGCCAAAAGGATCACTTGCTCTAAAGTTTGGCTCCCTAGTGGTATGTTTTGTAACACCATTACGCTCACCAACCAGCACACTTTCCATCATCTGAAATTGTGCAATTTTTCAGTGTAGCCTTAACTGTGTAAATCAATGTGGATTTTCCAGCTTTCTCGAAGCCTATGTTGGTAGGGGAGTTTGTCAGGTATAAAGGGTGAAGCATTAGGTTTTTACCTGTTGATAGGACTGGGGTTACTGTTCATAGAAGAATGGTTACTGAAACTAGAATAATGGTTACTGTTTAAGCCCTTGGTTTTACACTTTTAAAATCTAAGTCCAGAAGCCCCTTCCCTTAGAGAATAAGGTACCGATGCTCCAGAGCATGCTAATTAGATATGCTACTAGCTTTTAGACATTATTATACCTAATTTGTTGAGCTACAATTAGCCCTTGTATTTAATTTTAGGCATGTTCAAATGGGTAAGAGTTTGCAACTTTGCAGAAGGTATAGAAATGTCTCTTATTCCCGAGTTTGGCCAAAATTAAAACATGGGCAGCAAACAATGGGCAGCTGTGTCACTTGGGATTTTTTTGAAGCTTAATGAAGGAAAATCTTTCATTTTTCTTAGGAAAAATGAATAATTGTATATGATCTCTTCCACTATTGCAGGGAAAAAACTCGGATGGAAGAACACTGGCAATTAAAAGGTTAGCAATCAATTCTAGACAGGATGAAAGTTCATTATATAATGAAGTGAGCAATCTAAAAAAAAATCAACACAAAACTCTTGTACAGTTGCCTGGATGTGCTGAAGGGAAAGAAAAGATATACACACTACGGACAGGGGTTATAAACTAACATGTACTTGAAATTTCCTGAAGAGACTGAAATGTTGATAACAAAAGCTCTTACAAAATTTACTTGGACACACAGTTTATAGCCCTAATTATATAGAATGACAAGGAGTTTTTTCCCTTCCTCGGTGTTTGAGATAATGGGTAGCTTTTTTACAGCCCACAGCTGTATCTATCCTATATTCAGAGCTTTTGTGTCTATGTTTATATGGTACGAGTTCCCTTTTTTGTTCATAAATCCTGTTAACAAGTAAAGATTTAATTTTATTAGCTGCATTTTCTATAGCTCATTAGTTATACAATTTAGGATATTACTACAATGGATGCTCATATACATCATGACCAGGAAATTGAAGACTCCCTAAACCATAGACCTTTGTGAACCTGTTTTTATTTTAGACAGACGTTTACACATAACAAAATGAGTAAATGGGTAGAAAATAACTTATAAAATGAATACAAATTAAATAGAAGTTTCAATTCATACACAGGGATTCCAGGAATTTGATAATCTACTCAGAGTAGGTTGTGGAAAGTCTGGATATCTAATCTATTCTAAATTAATACAATTTTTTGGCCATTGCCCTCTCTTACAATATTGAATTTTAACTTCAATATTTGAAGCCCTCTAGTCTGAAAGTCCCAAAGGAGTATGATAACTAAGTACTCTGGTGAAGGCATACTGAAAGCAGGGGATTGAAGGTAAAAAGAATGGAATCTCCTGAAAAATATCAGCAAGTAGCTAAAAAGAACTTTGAAGACCATTTTAAACTTGAGGGGCTATCTTTAGCTCTAAAAGCTCTAAGAGATTTTTGATACACACAAGTTTAAATCTTCATGAAATTTCCAACATTATGAACATACTGAAACTTCATGAAAGTTGGAATCAGGAGAGCTGTTAGAAAAATATTCACACATTTGTACTATCACTAAAGTCCCAGCTGAAATGTAAATCTGCCTCTGTTAATGATAAGAATTCACTCTCTTTTAAACAGACAATCTGCCTGAGCGCAAGTGAAGTCAGGTTAACATCCAAACATCTCCCCTACAGTTATCCCCCACCATAAAGTTATTATTGCAGATATGCTATACTCTCATATCTTTGTTATGCCAGTGTGAGGCTTCTAGCAATTTCTCTATTAAAATGGTCTTCATTAATAGTCTGTGGAAATTATTACCATCTAAATACATGAAGATAAAAGAAAGTGAATTGCTGAAAAATAAATCATATTTCAAATAATCAAATAATGTCTGACAAGTTTAAAATCTAATAGAATGGCTGTTGTTTTACTCCAAAAAAGAAGTATGTAAGAAGATTAAATAAATGATGTTTTTACCTATTAATAGCATACTTTTCATTTCTTATAGTTTCATGCCTTTTGACCCAAATATACACGAAGATCCCCATTGCTTGGTGATAACTAGGGTCTGGTTATTAAGTATCTTCCATAGTGTAGATGAAGCTTATATAAAATTTCCTCAACTACTTGGGGATGTGTGTGTGCATTCTTTCATTTTCATAATTAGAATCTTAAAAGCAATACGAATACTAGAGAAATGTACCAGGAAGAAGCCACTCACCATGGAAACAAGCAGCGAAAACTTATCTCCCTCATCCTTGTACAACTCATAATCACCTTCAACCTCTGCCACAAAGAAGCTAATAATTAGCATATATATATTATTTATTGACATTATCCTTCTAAGGCATCTATTGCACTTCTTTATGACAAACTGTTTAAATATGATGCCTCGAGAAGGATATCTCTCTAAACGCTTTATAAATATATTGTATTATTAATAGCAGCTTATGACCCCACACAAAAAATTTTAAAGCTAAGATACAGACTTCTAGGGAGAAATTCCACTGTACAACATCAACATAACCAACACCCTAGCTCTCAGAAATAATCTTCATTGAGTCCATAACAAAGTCTCACAATGACCACATTGTTAATGCAAGCCAAGCCTTGAAGGCTTTGCCAGTTACTTTAAGTCTAGTCTTGTGAGAGAAGTCGCAGCCACAGACATGGAGAGATTTTTGTAATATTGTACAACAATTGTGAGTGCATTCAAGTTTAGAAATCTTAAGAACATTGTACAAACATCATAGAAAAGCCCTGTCTTTGAGTGTCGGTTACACACACCTTTGAGTGTCAATTACACTATCTTTTCGAAAAGTGAAAGTTACAACATTTCAACAACACTTAACATAAGATTCATTCTAATTGTTCAGCTCACTGACGAAGGCCAAGAGTAACACATAATCTATTATTTAAGCATGCACTTTTAAGAAGAATAGGTTCTAGTTTTGGAGTTGGAGTTGTAGAATAGAGAATGTTTCTACTAAAGAACCAAACAGGGCATATCCAAGTCTAGGAATTTGGGTAGATTGTAATGCAAAGAATCACTGCTTCAGCTGGGTGTTTCTCATTGGATTGGGTAGCTAAGATTGATAGGTTCCCCAATTTTGAGTGGCCCATCTTTGTATTTTGTTCTTCTGTAAATTAATATAAGGTGTTTTGTTTTTATATCTCCATATCCTAGTTGGTTTTGTTGTTGCACTCTGCATATTTGCATACTAGTCAACATAACATTATTCATTTGGCACCTCCCAAAAAGCCTGCCTTTGTAGTGCCACAGATCAAAAGTGTCACCTACTTTGCATTCATTTATTTCCATTTTCTACCCCAAGAGCATGAAGTACTAGCCACTGCGTAGTAGCACTTGTTTAATTTACATACATTTGGTTTATTCTCTTAACATCAGCTGATTGGAAGTTTATATATTACAAGGCTCTACTATTTCCTTTTGCGAAATAGTAAACCATAGAAAATAGAGGTTGTGGCAGTTACTTGAAGATTAAAAATATAGGTATTTAGGATAACTCATAAATAGGTAGTACTGTACACGTGGACCATGACATGGCATTATTGATGTTGGTGTGAGGGGGAGAGTTACGATGCAACTAATGTACCATGGAGTAAATGTTGGCTCAAGACGTCATTAATGTCTATTACGTTGCTTCTATAAATGTGCACCAAATATATATTAATAATTTATTGCCCTATATAATTTATTTAACTAGCTTGCGATGTCTGGCTTTATCCTATTAAGGATATTTCTCGTTTTGAGGAAAACTCACAATCTCGATGTGAAAGCTTATTGAGCCAAGAAACAAACTTGGATGCTAATGGAAAAAATATACTAATATATATAGTAATAATCATTACTAGTAAAGCCATGTCACAGATTAGGTGTTAATCATCCAACAATGTGACAATTTGTTGATCATTTTGAATAAAAATATCTATCTAGAATACTCAGGTTCTTATTTTTGTGGTTTACAGTAATGGCAGAGACCATGTTCTTGAAGCAATAAATCAAATGTAGATCATCATGAAGACCATAGTCATGAAATTCTTAAACAAGAGGTATTCATTTTGGACTTCAAGACCTTGACGAGAGCCAGGGGGAACTTCTGTAATCAGAGCAAGCCAGGAGAGGGTGGCTTTGGGTTAGTCTACAAGGAGCCATGTTTTTCTTGTTCTGCTAGAATTGTTTTATGGGATCCTTTGAGATGAATAGAACTATAGAGTTCACATGGCATAAAGATTTTTTCTTGATATTATTTCCACAGTTATCTAAATAAATGTTGTTCTGTCAAGTGGGTTGTGTTCCAATTTTGAATTGCACAAACTTCTCATTTAACTTCCCCTAGATTTGCCTAACCAAATTGAGATGTAGAGAAAATGGACAAGCCCGGATGTAATGTTCAAGTTTCTAAGCCAAAAGGATCACTTGCTCTAAAGTTTGGCTCCCTAGTGGTATGTTTTGTAACACCATTACGCTCACCAACCAGCACACTTTCCATCATCTGAAATTGTGCAATTTTTCAGTGTAGCCTTAACTGTGTAAATCAATGTGGATTTTCCAGCTTTCTCGAAGCCTATGTTGGTAGGGGAGTTTGTCAGGTATAAAGGGTGAAGCATTAGGTTTTTACCTGTTGATAGGACTGGGGTTACTGTTCATAGAAGAATGGTTACTGAAACTAGAATAATGGTTACTGTTTAAGCCCTTGGTTTTACACTTTTAAAATCTAAGTCCAGAAGCCCCTTCCCTTAGAGAATAAGGTACCGATGCTCCAGAGCATGCTAATTAGATATGCTACTAGCTTTTAGACATTATTATACCTAATTTGTTGAGCTACAATTAGCCCTTGTATTTAATTTTAGGCATGTTCAAATGGGTAAGAGTTTGCAACTTTGCAGAAGGTATAGAAATGTCTCTTATTCCCGAGTTTGGCCAAAATTAAAACATGGGCAGCAAACAATGGGCAGCTGTGTCACTTGGGATTTTTTTGAAGCTTAATGAAGGAAAATCTTTCATTTTTCTTAGGAAAAATGAATAATTGTATATGATCTCTTCCACTATTGCAGGGAAAAAACTCGGATGGAAGAACACTGGCAATTAAAAGGTTAGCAATCAATTCTAGACAGGATGAAAGTTCATTATATAATGAAGTGAGCAATCTAAAAAAAAATCAACACAAAACTCTTGTACAGTTGCCTGGATGTGCTGAAGGGAAAGAAAAGATATACACACTACGGACAGGGGTTATAAACTAACATGTACTTGAAATTTCCTGAAGAGACTGAAATGTTGATAACAAAAGCTCTTACAAAATTTACTTGGACACACAGTTTATAGCCCTAATTATATAGAATGACAAGGAGTTTTTTCCCTTCCTCGGTGTTTGAGATAATGGGTAGCTTTTTTACAGCCCACAGCTGTATCTATCCTATATTCAGAGCTTTTGTGTCTATGTTTATATGGTACGAGTTCCCTTTTTTGTTCATAAATCCTGTTAACAAGTAAAGATTTAATTTTATTAGCTGCATTTTCTATAGCTCATTAGTTATACAATTTAGGATATTACTACAATGGATGCTCATATACATCATGACCAGGAAATTGAACACTCCCTAAACCATAGACCTTTGTGAACCTGTTTTTATTTTAGACAGACGTTTACACATAACAAAATGAGTAAATGGGTAGAAAATAACTTATAAAATGAATACAAATTAAATAGAAGTTTCAATTCATACACAGGGATTCCAGGAATTTGATAATCTACTCAGAGTAGGTTGTGGAAAGTCTGGATATCTAATCTATTCTAAATTAATACAATTTTTTGGCCATTGCCCTCTCTTACAATATTGAATTTTAACTTCAATAGTTGAAGCCCTCTAGTCTGAAAGTCCCAAAGGAGTATGATAACTAAGTACTCTTGGTGAAGGCATACTGAAAGCAGGGGATTGAAGGTAAAAAGAATGGAATCTCCTGAAAAATATCAGCAAGTAGCTAAAAAGAACTTTGAAGACCATTTTAAACTTGAGGGGCTATCTTTAGCTCCAAAAGCTCTAAGAGATTTTTGTACACACAAGTTTAATATCTTCATGAAATTTCTCCAACATTATGAATATCCTGCATTAAAAGCCTGGAACTAACATGATCAACTAACGGAGAATCCAGCTTTCAAAATGACATAATAACTACTCA
The DNA here is from genome assembly GCA_007258455.2 of Sequoia sempervirens. Classification (NCBI taxonomy): domain Eukaryota; kingdom Viridiplantae; phylum Streptophyta; class Pinopsida; order Cupressales; family Cupressaceae; genus Sequoia; species Sequoia sempervirens. Next base: position 32,461 of record VDFB02233030.1, read on the forward strand.
CACTATCATTTAATTTCAATAAGTTATATAAATTAGTGCAGATGGCACAATCAAATCCATAAAAACAAACAAATGTAAGAAACAAGTGAAAATAGTAGCCACTCTCCTGAGTCAGTTTGATTGCATGGGTTAAATTTTTATCTCCTCAAAGTGTCTATCAATAAGGATACAAGAAATTTTATGAATCCATGATCTGATATCACATCATCATACAGTAGATACTTAAGACGCCTAGACCAATGAATAACTTTGAATATCTTCAGACATTCAATGCTAGTAATAATATGATTTAACAAGTAGGAAGCACCAAGCAAAATCAATGTGTTTCAAACAATACAGGATAGGACTGTATATAACATAATATTATAACTGTGCACTCACATATACAGAGCTAAAGCATATACAATGAACGGTAGCCATTCCAAAGAAAACATTAATGCTCACAATTTTCAGTCCCCATAATAGTCTTTTTGGCAGCTTGCACAACACCTGCGACAGTTCCTATGACCATATCTTCAACAGTCTTCCATAACACCTTTATGGCTGATTGTGTGTTGCTGGCCATAGCCTTCACTTCTATTTCAATCTTGTCTTTGTCGCCCCTTTTAACCTCTTCTCATGTAGCTACACCACCACCAACTTGCTTATCATGCTCCTTCCCATCTTTTCCTCACATCTCTTTGCAGTCTCGTTGGAATAAATGTAAATCTGCCTCTGTTAATGATAAGAATTCACTCTCTTTTAAACAGACAATCTGCCTGAGCGCAAGTGAAGTCACGTTAACATCCAAACATCTCCCCTACAGTTATCCCCCACCATAAAGTTGTTATTGCAGATATGTCATACTCTCATTTCTTTGTTATGCTAGTGTGAGGCTTCTAGCAATTTCTCTATTAAATTGGTCTCATTTCTTTGTTATGCTAGTGTGAGGCTTCTAGCAACTTCTCTATTAAAATGGTCTTCATCAATAGTCTGTGGAAATTATTACCATCTAAATACATGAAGATAAAATAAAGTGAATTGCTGGAAAATAAATCATATTTCAAATAATCAAATAATGTCTGACAAGTTTAAACTCTCTAATAGAATGGCTGTTGTTTTACTCAAAAAAGAAGTATGTAAGAAGATTAAATAAATGATGTTTTTACCTATTAATAGCATACTCTTCATTTCTTATAGTTTCATGCCTTTTGACCCAAATATACACAAAGATCCCCATTGCCTGGTGATAACTAGGGTCTGGTTATCAAGTATCTTCCACAGTGTAGATGAAGCTTATATAAAATTTCCTCAACTACTTGGGGATGTGTGTGTGCATTCTTTCATTTTCATAATTAGAATCTTAAAAGCAATACGAATACTAGAGAAATGTACCAGGAAGAAGCCACTCACCATGGAAACAAGCAGCGAAAACTTATCTCCCTCATCCTTGTACAACTCATAATCACCTTCAACCTCTGCCACAAAGAAGCTAATATTACTGTAACTCCTGATACACGAAAGACAAATGACTAAAGCAAGAGACAATCACAATTACAATTATGTAATGGTATGCATGTGTGCCATTGTTGCCTTGAAACCCTGGGTCAGGTACAGGATACTTGACCTTAATCTCCTCGTGCCTATATTTAAATGTAATACAGCTATACCATTATTCATTTACTCCCATACTATATTTCAAAATGGCCTCCCTGTATCAAAACCTCACATCTCCAGGTGTTTGTGGTTCGTAAATAGTTGCCAGACGTATTTTAAGAGCCTTTCGTATAGTCCATAAACAAAAACAGGATTAAACAACAATACAAGGGTAAGCGATATGAACCTGATTTTGCTGCCTCTGCTGCTGGGCTAACACAAGTAAATGCCGAGAACAAAGAAATAATCTGACAGCCTGCCTTCTTCCATTTGTTGAAAGCTGATAAGATGACATACTACAAATCAAAGGCAATATATAATCAATGAAAACTACCATTATATCTCAACCCACTTGGCAAATAATAACAGACAAGTGGTATCAATTCCTTCCGATAAATTGCTCACAATTTAACAGTAACTGTATTGACTTACTATTATCTCTATAACTCATAAATAGATTAATTGCACAATAAATTCATAGAAAATAATTCTGATTTATAATAATTAATACACTGGGCTAAATAACAACTAATAACAGTGGAAGCAAAAATAACAATAAGCCAATCACAAAAAGATAATAACATAGATATACCTAGGAAACCCTAATGCGGGAAAAAACCTGCAAATGTTGGATCTTCTATTCATCCTAACAACAAACTTTTCTTTTGAAAATACAATATGAGTTTGCTACAACAATCTTATATTTATAGAGCCTAGCTGCTTTACTTAGCGTGCAAGGAAAGAATCTTTCCTTGCTTTCTTTGGCTTTAATTACACATAAAATCACTCTTGAATTTATCTTATCCTCACAAACTCAAAAACATTCTATTAAAGAATAAAAATCCTGCTGTTGCTAAAAATCCAACTCGAATTGCTTTAAAGCATATCTTAACTTGAGTTGCTTTAAAGCGATTTAAAGCATATCCAACTCAAGTTGCTTTAAAACAAATCCTCATCCCACCTTTCAAGCTACAAAAATCATCAGATAGCAGCTAAGCTCTTTTATAATTTCAAGATGAATTTAATTTATTATTTGCATTCCTCTTTGGTAAGGATCTCCTACTTGGGAACAATGATCAAGGATAGCTGCAAACTGATTGTAGCTTGTCAAAATTGTTGATCCTTTCAGGATTTGTGTGAAAAGCAGCATGTAAGCCCAAGCTCATAAAATAACCAGATTGGAAAACAGTGTGTAAGTCTGAGCTTATAAAAACAATAAAAGACCCAGAACTGTCTAGAGGATTTGTAAAGGAAAAAGTAGGTATTGCTTATCAAAGAAAAATAAAAATAATAATAAAGATGCTAGTTAATTCCTCTGGTGGCAAATACATTTGGCTGAAAAAAATTCCCTGTTCTAAGATTTATGTGACTTCTCTGTTTAGTAATATAGAATGCATTTCTTAAATAAATACCATCCATCCATTCACAAACTGGAATTGACAAATTCCAAAAGCTTTAAAATCAGAGGACATGTACAACTGAATATGAAAGTTCAATTTGACTTGCCGGCATTTATTTCATTCATTACTCTCTTCACAGGCACATCAGGTTCTATATCTACAATAAGTGTTTGCAATATGTATCATACAACAATCAAAATTCTTTTAATATTTGCTTCTTTTAAAACAAATGTTAAGAACAAATCAGAAGATACAAATTTCAGAAATAAATAAACAAAAAATGACTCTAATATTTATGAAATATATTAGAATGACTAGTTGACAACATAAATCAATAATGGGCTTGAAATTTTGGAATTCCAACCTTTTCAAGTTCATTTTCAATAGTTTTAGCAATCTCACCCTTTTGCTCAAAGACATCATCCAAATTCATCTTTAGAACACACTTGAACGGACAACTGGAAACCAAACATGGAAACAAGGTAGTTAGCTTAAATCCTCTTTCATAATCTAAAATTTGTTGGTAAGTGTCTCTTCTTCAATTATCTTCCACAGAAGCTAAAAAAACAGATTAACAGATGATTCCATGATTAAAGTGGCCCAGGCTAGGTATATTAAAGTAAGATCATAGATATGAAAGCTTGTATTTCACAAAGTTAACCATGTATATCAGAAACAGAAATTCTATTACAGATATAGGTTAAAGATTTCATTTTAATTCTAAAAATCACTAAGCCATTTGATAACCATATCTGCACAAATCTTTCATTTACAATTATTCTCTAAATTCAGTTGTTCAAACTTTACCATCAAATACATAAGCCTAAATTTGTCCCCTTGTATCACTAAGCTTATAGAAAGCTTCACTTGCCTTTTCCATAAGGGCACGGTATTGAACAGAGGCCACCACAGTCACAAAAACATTATCCTGCGACAATTTGAAAAGCAAATTACTCTCGAAATACAAACAAAAATTCTTGATTGTCATTTGTCAAAATTCCACAAGAATTTCAAATTAAAACAAACTAAGGAGAATTTAAGCATACCTTGCTCTTTGTTTCACAATGGACATCCAGTTGTTGTACTCTTAAGGAAAGGTCACCTTTGATTTGGGTTCCAAGAACTCATGACACACAATGGAACCCTGGTTCCAGTATTTCCTGAAACCGTCCAAATCTCTCTGCCATGGTCACTGTTGACTGATCCACTTTCATGTAACAAAACAGCTGGTCCATCTTGTTATTCCTGCATTCAAATAAAACTCACATGTTCAAAATAAAATCAGAAATTCTTGCAACCTCTGCAATTAAACATTTAGAACAATAAATTAAAGGCCAAAACTGCAGTACCTAAAATGTACCTAACTGGGAGGACACTGATATCTTACTCTAAAATAAATAGAATACACAATTCCTATATAAATGATTGTTGACACCCCTAAAGCTTCGAAATGGTCAGAATGATAAAAACCGGAGAATGTATGACTACGTAATCAAACTAAAAAGTGCCAATTCCAACTTAAATTCACATCAGAGGAAACAACTTCGCTACCATGTAAATACTTGTAACATTTAATTATGTTTATTTATTCTTGCGTTATGAAATACTATGTTGAGATAGGGCATAGCAATAAAACTATGTTCTTACTAACTATGAGATTGTTATGCTATTGCTATCAGGATTCAACCGTGTAGTTTTAGGGTCAAACTCATTGAGCCATGTTTCATGAGTAGTGGTTCACAAGAACCCATCTCTCATGATAGTGAATGGTCCACTTAGCACTCATTGCATCTAGGTGATGCTCATAGAGGTGAAGCACTGGGCCTTCCCGGGAGGTCACCCACCCCAGTATTGCTCCAGCTGAAGTGTGCTTAACTACAGAGTTTCCCCAAGGTTAAGCCCACTTAGCTTGCAACCCCATTTGCAAAACCTTCAGCAAGTGTTGTGCCTTATGAACCATTCAATATAGAGCCCCTTTAGCTCATCAATTGATAAGTAGGAGGTATTTTCCACAGTGTGTCAAATTATGATATTGCTATCAGGATTCAACAGTGTAGTTTTAGAGTCAAACTCATTGACCCATGTTTCATGAGTAGTGGTTCACAAGAAACCATCTCTCATGATAGTGAATGGTCCACTTAGCACTCATTGCATCTAGGTGATGCTCATAGAGGTAAAACTGGTAAAATACTTTTCAATGTTTGGCTGCCTACTGTGTCCACCTCTGCTTGTGTACTCTTCATATCTTTTTCCTGCAATACCTGAAATTGTATAGACTAATCTATGGAAGGATCTCAACTATAGATGCTAGAGGAACAGATTTGTAGAATTATCTGGATAAAGACTCAACAACAATGGCCAATGGCTGCAAGGAATCAATTCAGTTATCAACATTATATATGATACTTTCATTTAGTATAAGAATTTAACAATGGATTTCATGATATTATATTTTTGAAATCTTTAGGCTTGTTCTTGTTTGTTTGGCATCTATATATATATGGATATAATTACTATGTTCAATTCTGTTTGTTATTTATTTAAAGAACACTCAGATGACAATTTCGGCTTTGAAATTTTTTAGATCTAAACCCGTCTTCATGTGTATTCCATGCACAGATGAATAGGGATCTAGAATGTAGACGAAGTTAGACTGAAGCTTCCCTAGAATAAAGAGAATGATAGGGACATCTAGACATGCTTCAAAAAATTCATTCTATAGATGAATGCATATATAAAAATCTTCTTAACGAAGTAGACAGTGTTAAAAGTTCCAGGGGATCTATTTGGCCTTGAGGAGGTTAAGGTTCAAATCATCACATCATGAAATACCTACAAGATATCCATTATGTTGAGGAAAGTTTGTTACAAAGCCATTTTACATTAAAAAACCTTATTTTGCACAGTACAACAAGTCGCAAGGACAATTGAGTTTTCAGTCATTAGGAAAGTCTAATGGATAAAGTTGGTGGAACAGGCTCACACTTTACCTCAATCAAGTTTGAAGTAAATTTGATAGCGGAAGCAAGATCCCTACTTTTAACATGCGTATTTGGGTGGTGAACAGTTTGGACAGCGCATTGTCTTCCCTCCATGGATTTCTTGTTCTACCCAACACTCCTACAACCCTTGTTATTTGGAAAGTTACATGATTTTTCCCTTACCACATTGCAATTGGTTTTGTCCCCACGTATCAGAATAGCCTTCTACGTGGCACAAAATAACTTTAATATTTGACACCTTTCTTGTTAAAGATCGTGCATTTACAATAACTTAATACATGCATCTACCAGGTGTCATAAGGTCATTCAAGGTGCAAGTTACTATAGAGGAAATCTTCTTTCTTTTCTACAAAGCCAATGTTAATGGTGCTTGTTCATATATTTTTTCTGACATACAGACATATTATGATATTGCTATCAGGATTCAACCGTGTAGTTTCGAGTCAAACTCATTGACCCATGTTTCATGAGTAGTGGTTCAACAAGAACCCATCTCTCATGATATTGCATTCATTGTGATTATTAGGTGAGCATCGGTCTGTTCGAGAAACACCATCTCGTTAGTTTCGTTGCTGCATCAGGAGTTTTTCTCCGTTGCCGAAGGCCGCCTCATTTTGTAAACCTTCAGCGTTGTGCCTTATGAACTACCAGAGCTCTTTAGCTCATCAATTGATGGTGGAGGTATTTTTCTCGACAATGCAGTCAAATTGATGATATGCTACTGACCTGCGCTCATGAGTATGGTTCGACAAAGAACCATTCCTCATGATATTGAATGGTTCACTTAGCACTGGCGCCGGAGTCTAGGTCAGGTGAAGATCGGTTCGTCTCCGGATAACGACCGATCAGCCTACCACAAGATATCCGTAGTTTTCCCGCTGCTTCAAGCCCGGCCTGAGTTAGCCATTCTTCATTTGCAACCTTTCGCCATGTTGTTCCATGAACCATTCAGCATAAGATTTTTAGTCATCAATTGATAGAGGATGCTGATGGCCTAATATTGTTAACACTATCCGTAGCTCTCGGAAACATGGGTCAAATGAGTTTGACCTCAAACTGAACGGGTTGAACCTCGGAGCAGCAATATCATAACACACCGTGGGAAAATACCTCCACTTATCAATTGATGAGCTGGGGCCCCATTATGAATCGGTCTGGCGGCAGCAACAACACTTCATCAAGGTTTTGCAATGGTAATAACTTCGCTGGCCTAACCCTGGGAGGAAACCGCTGCTAACGCTTACCGGGAGCGACTGGATGGGTGACCTCCGGACGGACCTGCTTGACCTCCTCGCGGAGCATCACCTAGATGCAATGAGTGCTGGCGGGACAATTCAATATCATGAGAGATGGGTTCTTGTTGAACCACTACTCATGAAACATGGGTCAATGAGTTTGACTCGAAACTACACGGTTGAATCCTGATAGCAATATCATAATTTGACACGCTGTGGAAAAATACCTCCTACTTATCAATTGATGAGCTAAAGGGGCTCTATTATGAATGGTTCATAAGGCACAACACTTGCTGAAGGTTTTGCAAATGGGGTAACAACTCAAGCGGGCTTAACCTTGGAGAAAACTCCCTGGTTAAGCGCGCTTGAGCTGGAGCAGTACTGGGATGGGTGACCTCCCGGGACGGACCAGTGCTTCACCTCTGTGAGCATCACCTAGATGCAATGAGTGCTAAGTGGACCATTCAATATCATGAGAGATGGGTTCTTGTTGAACCACTACTCATGAAACATGGGTCAATGAGTTTGACTCGAAACTACACGGTTGAATCCTGATAGCAATATCATAATTTGACACGCTGTGGAAAAATACCTCCTACTTATCATACAGACATATGACAATGTCAATGTCATCTCATGACTGATATATTGATATTGACACAAACGAGATTATATCATGTACCTTTTCATTGAGACAATTTCGGATCCATAAGTGAAAAAAATCAAGGAGACAACCATTGCAAGAAACTAGAGTTTTCATGGGTCAAGACACCATCTTGCCTATAGAAGGGTGCCCACTTGGCCAAGGTGCTTGCCTTTAAATACGGAATGAAATAGATCTTTGGCAAGTCTTCTATTGAATATTATGCAAAGCAATTATTCTACGTAAAAGTTAAAATATTTGTGTTGTTCCGATTTCAAGCATTAGTGGTCATTTACAATGCAAGCCTTCATTAACTATAAGAGTCTTAAGATATAAATTGTTGATTTGGTTGATATCAATCTTCTATATAGAGTATTTTATTTGCTGCATGATGGGAACATTTTAGACCTTAAAACACTTCAAAAAACATATTCTTAAAAACTTCATCTCTTTGGAACCGTCGACATTTTTTCTTCTCTCTCATGTTTGTTGTTTCATCAATCTGCACTTACCTAATTTACAACATAATCTCAATTAAGAGGTACAAGTGAACTTTATACTAGTACAACAAGACCGACAACCCTACTATGAGGTGAGTTTGAACATCCTTAGTCCATCTTTTTTCCTTTACTTTCAACATAGTGCGTAATTTTACAACAAAATATATTAATAAATATAAAACAATTGAAAGAAATGCACATGCCATAAGTCTACAAAAAGATTCAATAAGAAGCATAGTTAAAGAAAACAATATAATTTAAATATAATTCTTTAATTTTGAGACTTTATTTTAAATTAGCAAGTGAATGAATATCTCAAATTAGGGGTCAATGAACATTTTTTAAGATCTTTTATAAAATTCTTGGCTTCTCTATTGAGCCAATACTACTTCTTTGGATTTTGTGTTCTTTTTACTTAGTGGTTGGACTTACATACAATTTTCCTACATGTGGACAACCTTACATTTGCACTTCTTTATATGCATTATCAAACGCACTTTTTATTTTTCCTAGATGGGATACATAACAATCAATTTCTAGGCATCTATATTGGTGATACTATCCACACAACTTTTAGTTCACACGAATTCAATTTTAAGTAGATTTTAAGGACATGATTGAGAATGTCTCAAAATATGGGACCTTCAGAAATAAGTGATCTAAAAAATGTCATACTTGTTAGCTAAATGAATTTTATTTAACAATTCATTATTAGAACTTATCTGACATAGCACTGTAGGATGACTAATTATACTCACACTTTATCTCATAATGATGAGTATTGTCTTTTGTTCTTCTCTTTAAGATAGTATGGCCCTGATTTCACTAATTTCAATGCCTAATTCTTGTTACTTTGATTTAATTTGACCTTTGGTTCTTGATCTAAATTTAAGCAAGGTTGTATATATTTATATTGGCACAACCTATGGAGCCTCATCCTCACATTAGTGATTCTTTAGTAGTGGAAATTTTGAGAATTATAGTGTTATCTGAAATACAATCGGCGTAACCATTACACCTCCTTTCGGTGCAAGTGCTAGTGGTTATAAGGATACGAAACAAGCTAGAAGAAATGTTGAATATGTTGGTGGGTGGGATTTTGTCTCAAAATTTCTTCCATGTGAGAGGTGAACCCATTTCATATATAGAGAGCATCTAGAAAATACATTGTGATTGTTCAAAATGACTTTACAACTTTTTTGCAATACCAACTCTACTTTGCATTTTACATAGTGCCACATCTTACATTTTTACACCTCTCTTCCACATAGTTTCTTACACAAATAGAAGCCACCACCAATCTATGCCCTTCATCATTTCTTCCATAAATCATGTTAAACTTTTGGTCACTTCAAAATTTTGACATCCATTAGTTGATTTTCACTCATGAAAAATATTGCATAGGTAGTTTAATTTTATTTGTCTAGAATTTTTTGGTATATTTATGATATTTTTGTGAAGGAATTACCCCAGCATAAATTATAATTTAAACTTTGAAAATGGCCAGAATTAAACAAATGCACTTATGAGGATAAATGGAGGGAAATTCTGATGACTTTAGCAATTGAGAGTGATCAAAAGGAAAAGCAAGAGGTGAAAGGATACGAAGGAGATAGCGCAACTTAGATAGGGAAAAGAGGCATCACATCAACATGTGTCATGCTTGTTAAATAGGTAATGAAATGACAGGGATGCAAACAGGTAGGTAGAAGAGGATGACAAGGTTTATTTTTTAGTTTTTTAAAAGTTTCTAATTATGGCTAGATGTAAAGTTTGAACCTCAAATTTAAATGCATAGTGTGAAATCAGTGGCATTTTTTGAAAAATAATGGCAGGAAGGGTGGGTCCCACATACTATTTTGTTTCAATGAGATCGTCAAGTGGTAGGTGGAATTGCAAGCCTATGTGTGTAACTAGATGCAATAGAGGTTAAACACTTGTTAGAGTGTGATGCCCATCTTCTCTAGAATTTAGGCTTCACTTCATGGTTTTTCAAGGCCTTCTTGTTGGGTATATGAAGCCTAACAGGCATCTGCGTCCCTTTTTCTTCTCTTGAAGACTAATGTATATATGTGTGGGAAAACTCTATGTATGATGTTGCATTGAATACAAGGATAATTGCCCTACTTTCTTGTGGATGTAGCCAAATTGGTGAACCATGTTAATTTCCTGTGTCTGTGTGTAATTTTATGGGTTCTAAATTTGTCTAATTACTTAACAATTAGTTTTAGAGCACGGAGTACAAGAGATCCAGGGAGAGCAAGGTATTAGAGAGGTCAAGAAGCTTGAACCCAAAACCCATGGTGATTGTAGGTGTGGTGGCCTACATCAAAACCCCTCGTTATCTTCACGCTAAACACTTTGTGGGCTCAACATCTCAAAACAAAGGATACATTAGATTGGAGGAGGCGACACCAGATGTTCCTAAATTGTAGTATAGGTTGGACACCATATTAGGGGTGAAGTCATTTAGAAGACATGGGAGCCCATAAGTGTGGGAAAAGAAATTGTTGCAAAATGAAGACTTGGGTCACTAACTTAGACTGTGAAGGGAATATTTTAAATAAGAATGGCCAACAAATTGGAGGTCGATTGAGATTATGGGCTCGTACAATGTTCAAAGCAAGAGTGGGATTTTATAAAATTAATGCAGATTGGTAAGAGTGCACCAAGATGGACGAGAAGTTAGACCTGCAGATAGATGCCAAAGCAAGAAAATGAATCACAACATGAAGCAATGGGGTATGTGTTGACATGCCAATGAGGAGATATAGGTGTAGCTAGAGGATGTAAAAGAGTTGCTAATGAAACAAGACAAGAAAAATGGTGTAACAAAGAGAGAATATGAGAACAGAGAAGAGGAATTTGCAAAATGTGAAAGGATAGAGAAAGAAAAAGTAGAGGTTGTGGAAGAGGAAGACAGAGGGATAGTGTTTTTTGAAAATGTGATAGTTATCTTCATACAATTGGGGATGATGGTTCTTGTTTACAAGATGTTGGTTATTGTGCCATGGTGGACTCTTGATTCTAGATTAGAGTGGTTGGCATGATAGAGGTTCTCTTGATACAGGGTATGCTCTTTGGAGCATGTGGTCTTCCTTTGTGGAGATTTTAGATCACGGTGTCATGTTGTGTTCCCAAGTTATGCAGACCTGTTGTGGGAGGTTTTGACAGTGGTCTTCTTAGTTCTCTTGGTATTTATTACTTTGGTCATTTGCTTGGAGAGCTTCATGATGGTACAGTGTCGATTGGTATACTTGAGTTGTCTTTTGGTTTACATTGTTCATGCAACATCAGCTTAAGGATATATGTTTGTTTTTCATTGGATTGCAGTATAAGGATCTTCAAATGTTTTTCACATCAATGTTATTTTGGTGTGTTTTACTATCCTAGAAGATGGTATTTTTTTTGTGCAAAACAGTGGATTATATAGTGATAAGAATTGTTGTATGGGTTGGATATGTTGGTGTGGCCTATGGTCGAGTCACCCTTGTTAGAGAAGTTTGAGGTGCCACTTGTGATTGTGCCTTGTTGGCTGGAATGTTAACAAAGCAACACGAGTAATGCACTCATTCCAGGTATGCATTCATCTAGACATTGTTGATGTAGTGGGAGTATTGAGCAATCTGGTGGATGCATTGATGAAGATAGTATAATGGGAGAAGTTTGTGCATGGGTGCAGCTGGAATGTTAACAAAGCGATGCGGTGAATGCACTCATTCTAGTTGTGATGGAGGTCTTGGTGTTTGGCTTTCAAGACATGAAGTTGGATTTCTCTCAGTATTGTCAAGATGTGACAATGACAGAGAAGTAGGGGAATTTCTGATATGTTGCAGCAGTCGTTGGACTTCAAGTGGGAGATTTTTGGGTATATGAAGCCCAACAGGTCCATATGTGTCCCTTCATCTTCTCTTGAAGACTATTGTGTATATATATATGTGGGAAAACTCTATGTATGGTGTTGCATTGAATAAAAGGATAATTTCCCTACTTTCTTGTGCATGTAGCCAAATTGGCGAACCACATTAATTTCCTGTGTTTGTGTGTAATTTTATGGGTTCTAAATTTTTCTAATTACTTAATACTCCTCACATTAAAATAAGTATTTAAAAAGGAGAAAAAATAGCAATTTTACATGGTAAGGTGTACAAGGTATGAAACATTTTCTTGTTTAACAGTGCGCAAGGTATAAAAGAATAGTTATAAAAAATTTCAATTTAATAATGTCTTTGTGATTTTAAAGTCGTGAATGTTGATGATGAGTATTCATAACTCAATGAAATGTGTTACTCAATTTAGAAGGAAACAAATCATGTGATGTCATATCAATACACTAATAAAGCATGATTTAGTACATAATTATGGATCTAACTTATTTTTGGTCTTTTTGAACACTCAAGAAAATGCATGTTAATTTGACATCATATTTGATGATCTAACCATAAACCTTATAATTTATAAATAGATGGATTAGCCAAAAAAAAATAAAAATGGGATGATTTTGAAATTTGTAAATATGAATGAGAAACATAAAAATTAGTGCCAAACTACGGATCCTCCCACCCATCTTGTCGATGCCTATAGTTAGTAGGGCAAGTCATTTAGCACCCCTATTATGGAGGGGCCCCTATGTGGCCCCTATTTTTCACTCTATTGGTTCACTATTGGAATGATAAAGAGAGGAAGTAATTATACAAGAGGACCACCCCTCACATATTCCATCACAACCAATGCCATGAGGCCAATCATAGCCAAATGCCCATTCCAAATCTTTGCTAAAGAAAACAATATTGGATGCAACTTGCTCTCTGTCAATATCCCCTTAAACATGGGCACCAATGGTGCCACTGACAACATTACTCCACCTAAAACAAACCATGACACCTCTCCACTGCTCAATTGTGACACTATATCTTCTTCGCTCAAAAGCTCCACTCCAACTGTAGACACAAACCCCACCATGGCCTGCCTACCATTAACGGTCTTTGGTGTTGGCCCTAAGAATGCGAACATGTCACCAAAATTCGTGCTAACTTGGCCAAACCCAATAAAAATGACATTAAAAATTACCACATCATATGTATTTTACAGTGAGGGTTTTGGGCATCGGAAAAGGTACTTGCCTTTTTTGTGAGGAATGAAGGCACAAAAATTCTAGTTAGACTTGGGATGGATGTTTCCAAAGTAATATGAGAAGGAATGTCATCTGATGGAGAGATATCTTTCAACTCTAAATCCACCTACCAAGATAAATAAATTATAAAGAATTTTCACTAGAATTGGTTCATAGGGAGTAGTGAACATAAAGTGATTATGAAGAAATTGAAAACCTTGGCCAAGCACTATTAATTTTTATAACCCAACAACAAATTAATTGCTCAATAAAATCACAAAAGGAAATCTAATTTATAACAATTAACACACTAGGTTAATTAACAACTAATAACAATGAAAGAAAAAATAACAACAAGCCAATCACAAATGCACAATAACACAGAATTACCCAGGAAACCCTAGTATGGGGAAAAACCTGCAAATGTAGGATCTACTATTCATCCTAACAACCAACTTTTCTTTCGAAAATACAAATACAAGTTTTCTATAGGAATATTACATATATAGAGCCCAACTGCTTTACTTAGTGTGCAAGAAAAGAAACTTTCCTTGCATTCTTTGGCTTTAAATCACACATAAAATCACTCTTGGTTTTATCCCAACCTCACAAAATTGAAAACATTCTATTAAAGAATAAAAAATCTACTATTGATGAAAATTCAACTCAAGTTGCTTTAAAGCAACTCCACATCCCACCTTTTGAGCTAGAAAATCAACACTCCCTCTTAGCGAGGAAGGTGTTCTGCACAACACCGAACTTGTCCCTAAAGAATTCAAACCTACTCTTCATCAAGGCCTTGGTTAGGATATTTGCTATCTGTTCGTCTGCAGGAATGTATTGGAGCTTCATTATCCCCTTCTCCACACAATATTTGATGAAGTGGTACTTGATCTCAATGTGCTTTGACTTTTCATGAAACACTAGATTCTCAGAGAGTTCGATACAACTCTCATTATCATAGTAAACAACTATATGATCCAGCTCTTGATCAAAGAGCCCAGCTAGATGTTTTTGAAGCTAGATAGCCTCACATGTAGCCATACTGGCTGCCATATACCCGGCCTCTGTAGAACTCAACACAACTAATTTTTTTTCTTGTTGTACCAAGAGGTTGCTCCTAATCCCAAACTAATATTGCACCCTAAAGTGCTCTTTCAATTAGTTGTACTGCTTTCCCAATCTGCATGACTAAACCCCTTGAGCTTCACTCCATCCTATTGAACATACTTCAACCCATAATCAATTGTGCCTCATAGATATCTCAAAGCATGCTTCACAGCTATCCAATGCACATGTTTAGGTTCCACCATAAATTGACTGAGTGAGTTCACTGCAAAACAAATGTCTAGCCTAGAATTGACCAGATACATAAGAGAACTTATCAACTGTCTGTATAAAGTTGGGTCTACTGCCTTTGATCTAGAAGCCTCAATCTTCTTCTAATTGGTCACAAGTGGTGTTGACATGGGCTTATAGTTCTCCATTCTAAATTGCTTCAAGATATCAATTAAGTACTTCCCTAGTCCAAGGAAGATCTCTCCCTCTTTCTGCCACAACTCCAATCCCAAAAAGTAGTGCATCAACCCCAAGTCCTTCATCTCAAGCTCTCCTACAAGATCTCACTTAAAATGTACTATGATCTCCTCTAACCTTGTGAGAAATAGATCATCAACATACAACACCAATACGAGAAGTTCTCCCTTCACTTGAACAAAGTATCAGTTTGAATCTACCTCACGCTTGATGAAGCCTATGCTCTGCAAGTAACTTTCAATACATGAATACCACACCCTGGGAGCCTGCTTGAGTCCATACAGTGCTCTTTTCAACCTGCATACATGAGAATCCCTCCTATGTGCTTCAAATCCTTTTGGTTGCTCTATATAAATCTCTTCCTCAATCACTCCATTGAGGAAGGTCATCTTTACATTCATCTGGTGAATCCTCCAACCCATCTATGCTGGTACAAAAATGATAGCTCTTACGAATGAGTACCTGGCTACTAGAGTGAAAGTATCATCATAGTCAACTCCTTCATTCTGAGAAAACCCCTTAGCCATTGTAAAGTCATAGAATTTCACCTAGGGGCAATTCCAAATTCTTGCACTTTTTCCTAGCATTTATGACACCTGAGAGAATTAATGACAAAAATCCCATGGGTCAGAACTTCATGATTTTGACTCCATGCAAACTTGTGGCAGAGCAACAAAATCTTGATGAAATGTTTCCTGAAAATCTGGGCTTTGGATGCTTGCGTGGTGCACGAACATCTATGTGGTGTGCTAGTGTCCTGGTGGTTTTTTGAGTTTGAAACATGGAATCTGGAATCTTGACTCTCTCTACATGTGTCCTGGTAGTCAGATTTTAGACATAACTACTCTTTTGCACCCTTGCATGCATCAAAAGCCCCTTCCTTGCTCTCATTTTGGGTTGGAAGTCATTCATTCAAGCTCTCTTACCACTTGCTCCATCTTTGAGTTCTCTTCATCTTTGATAGCAACACTATCACAAGCGAAGCCATGCTGGACTGAGGTCCTTATAGCAGCAACAACTCTCAAAAAAGAACTCAATGGTGTGTTTGTGTGCTCCAAAGAGGGTCTAGTCCCATGGGTAACACTTTCTCTCTCTCTCTCTCTCACTTTCTTTTCCTACTTATTTATTTACTATCACATGGTGTGGGTTCTACTCTTGAAGCGGGTTTTTCTTTCACCACACACTTTGTCTACTTAGTTTGCACTCATTTTCAACTTGGTTGTCTATGGAGGTGGGAACACCTAAACGGGGGTCTGGCTGAGGTAGAACCCTATACAACCCCAACCTTTTCCCCTCATTCTACTGTGTGTAGGTTACAAAGAAAATCTTGGAGTGAAGGATCAAATGTCCAGTAAGAGGTAAGCTTTCCCCAAGTCCCCTTGTACTTGTCATAGTTTTTGGATTCTTATTAGATTTATTCATTTAATATATCCTAGATATAAGTCCAAAAGTGAAACTTGGTTCTTCCTGCTTGAGCTCTTGAGCTCTCTACCGCTTTGGATGTCGATGTGTCCTTTAGACAATAGTGTGTTGCACTGGCATCCTAAAACCACGCTGTTGTCTTTTGGATGAGAGCTCACTCATATGAGGTAGGAATCTCAAAGTTCTACTCTTAGGATCTGAAGTGGCTTTCTCTGAAACACAACTTGGGTATACTTCTCCATAGTTTCACTAACCTAATTATATTGAGGTGTATAAGGGCAATTCATTCCCTAGTGATCTCTAGAGAACAAAGGGACCCATGTGCGATGAATCCCTCTTATATCACATTTTGGTGAACCCAACGTGAACCACATTGAATCTATTTTCACAATGTTGTGTGCTCATGATAATCCCTTTTCTGAAGAAGATTTTAATATGTTGGAGGACACTCTAGATGACTTCTTAGAAGCACTCTCCCCTATCTACAAATCTTTCAAACCAAACTCCTCTTCACAAGCCAAGGAGTTAGTAAATGTGGTTGCAGTCTTTGTGGCTCCTCTGAATCCTAAGAAACTGGTCATTTACATGACCCAAGACAACTTGTCCTCTAGGGAGAACTATTCTGTCTATGGGATTTTGTGTCATAGTGATTCATCAAACTTGTATTTGAGGTTCATGAAAGCTACAAACTCCACTTCCTATAATGCTATTGGGCACACATATAATATGCGGGGAAACAAACAGAACTTGGATCGACCACAAATGGTTCCTACATCACAACCCACTCAAGTTCCTATTTCTTTACCACCTTCTCAACCAAGCCTTCCTTCAACACCTAAACCTACGATCAAAGTACTAGGTGACTATGATCTTGTCAAGCAACTTTTTGTTACTCCAACTAAGATCTCACTTTGGGACTTGCTTCAGACCACTCTAATTTATCAAGAGATGTTGGAAGAAGCTTTACAAAAGATTCTCTTTCCCATCTCTACTAGTCCCACTAATGTTAATGTGTTGTTGGCTCACATTTGAGCGGATTTAGCGAATATCATGTTCCATCTACAAGAAATCCCACCTCCGGATGTATAGAAGCAAGTGGATCCATTGATGATTATAATTAATATTAATAATATTCGTATTAGGTGTACTCTTGTTAACATTGGTTTGAATCTCAACATTTGCGGTATTGATCTATTACCCAAGTATAAAGTTGATTCATCTTCTTTAGTGTCTTCCTCTTTGTACATTTGTGGGTTTGATAACACTGGCCACCAAGCTCTAGGTACGATAATACTACCTTTGCAACTAGGTCCCATTACCTTACCTACGTTGGTTTATGTGATGCCTGGCCCTTTACCGTACAATCTTCTCTCGGGGAGACCCTAGATCCATGCTATGGGTGATGTGACTTCTACTTTACACTATTCTTTAAAGTTCATCACAAATAATCAGGTGGTTACGGTTAAAGTGGATCCAAAAGTTGTTCACCTTTGTGAACTAGCAGCTTTTGGTCATGCTTCAGTCATGTCCACTCTTAAGAATTGTATCTCATCTTTAACCACTAATGCTATGGCATGTTCCTCATTAATACACTCTGTACAATTCGTTCTTAGAGTGAGTGTCAGTAGAGACGAACCAGCTAAAGCAGATCCTAAGCCTCCCCCATCTTCCTCTTCTTCCTCTCCATCAAATGCTTTCCTTATTGATGATTGGGGCTCCTTGGAATTCTCTAAATTCTTTATCGCGAAATACAAGGTGAATCTCTCTTGCATAGAATTTCCAGGTACTTTCGACACAAAGATGGATGATACTCCTACAAGGGAAGAGAAGTGTGATCCTTTTCAAGGGACCACTCCTTCCTTTGCTAAGGAGAGAAATCATGCTCCTGCAAAGGAGGTTAACATTTGTGAACCTAGTAAGGATGGTGGGAGTGCTCCTATAGAGATATTCAACATCCATTGGTGGAACAAAGCACTCTACATAGAGCCACCACCTTTTGAGTTTTAAAAACTTGTTATGGGTTTGGATATGAATAGTTTGCTTCTAGATATGGATATGGGAAAAAATTCCTAGGGATTATCGAACAAGGAATACAAGTCCTTATCCAGTTTAAGCCACGACAACGCTATCTGGGTTTGGGATGCTCTATTGAACAGTCTAAGCAAAAACCTTGGTTGAGTGTTAACATGATTTTTGTTGATCCATTAAGCTTGGTCCATCCTAAGTTAATAAAGGAAAGGGAGCAGGTTGAGAAAATCCCTTTAGATGTTTTCTCTTTGGATGAGGCACTGGAGGAATTCCTACATGCCTATTCCATGTTTCCTTCTTTTCATCACAAAATATGATTCTCATATCACCTACATAAACAAGCATACTTTGGAGAATCCATCTTGAATATTGATGAGGAAGACCCTCTATCTAATGTTGGTAATGATGTTTTGATATCTCATCCTGAAGATCATAGTTCTCTCCATAAAGGACATACTACTAAAGTCTCTATGGATTGTAAATCCTTAGAAAAAGTAATTAAGATTGGAAGTGTCTTTCTTGGGAAGAAGCGGATGAACATTCTGATCTCTTGCATTCCCATCCTAATATCTTCGCTTGGATGTATGAGGACATGCCTAGTATTGATGAGTCTATAGTGGTTCACATTATTGTCGTATGTCGTGACGCCAAGACAGTTAAGCCAAAAATATAAAAGATCAATCCCATGGTGATGTTGATGGTCAAGTGAGATAAAGAAGCTATTGAAAGCAAGATTTATCTGTCCAATTGACTACTCCCCTTGGATATCAAATAGAGTCATTGTTAGTAAGCTTGATGATTGTATTTGAATATGTATTGACTTTCAAGATCTTAATAAGGCTTCTCTTAAGGATGATTTTCCATTGCCTAATATAGATAGGATTGTGGATTTGATTGTAGGCCATGCATTGTTATCATTCATGGATGGATTCTTAGGTTACAATCAGATCCGTATTAACCTGGTGGATCAGTACAAGAAAACATTCACTACCCCTTAGGGTAGTTTTTGTTATGTGGTCATGCCCTTTGGGTTAAAGAATGTGGGAGCAACTTACCAATGGGTGATGACCTTGATATTTCATGATTTTATTCATAAGATCTTAAAAGATTACGTTGATGACATCTTGGAAAAATTGATAACATGTCAGGATCATGTGAAGAACCTTCATCTTATCTTCAAAAGGCTTTGACTCTATAAGATGAGACTCAATCCCCATAAGTGTGTCTTCTGCATGGATTCCGACAAGAGTTTGGGTTCATAGTTTCTCACTGTGGAATCGAGGTTGACACAAATAAAATTGATGCCATCATTAACATGCCTCCACCGAGGAATATCACTAAGTTACAAATTTTACAAGGGAAGATTCAGGAGATTCATAGATTTATATCTCATTTGGTTGATTGCACCCTTCCTTTCACCAATTCTTTTGAAAAAGGAGGTTCACTTCATATGGGATGAGGGGTACCAGAGAGACTTTGAGTCAATCAATGCTTATTTTCCCAATCCTCTTATATTGATGTCGGCTATGCAAGATAGATCCTTTTTGCTTTACCTTGCTGCATCACCATATTCCTTGGTAGCCTTGCTGGCTCAATATGATGACATAGGGAAAGAGAGAGTGGTTTACTACATCATCCGTGTTCTCGTTGATTATGAAACTCGTTATTCCTCCATGGAGAAACAATTCTTCACTCTTGTCTTCGCTATTGAGAAGTTGAGACACTACCTTCTCCATGCCGAAACACATGTCATAGTAAAAATGGATCTCTTAAAGCATATGTTCTCTAGTGCTAACCTTGTTGGGCAATTAGAAAAATGGGTTATGTTGCTCTCTAAGTTTGATATAAAATTCATTACTTAGAAATCAATAAATGGTCAGGTAGTTGTTGATCAATTGGAAAATGCTCCCTCATCCCGTTCCTTCCTAGGGTTGTATTTATTCCCCGATGAGAATATTTTTGTAGTTAACTATGAACTTGAATGGAAAATGTATTTCGATGAATCAAGGTGTCAGACTGGTTGTGGAGTAGGTGTGGTCTTAATATCACTTGAAGGTAAATCAATCCCTTTATCCTTTCAATTAGATTTTCCTTGCACTAATAACATCACTGAGTATGAAGCTCTTATTATTGGCTTGTGTGTCGTGATTGCACTAAGAATCAAACATCATCATATACTAGGCGATTCTAAGCTCATTGTGAATTAGATTATGTGGACCTATTAATATAAATAAAGTAAGTTGTCCCAATACTGAGACCTTGCCTTTTCCTTGCTTAATCAATTCTCCTCTTTCACAATAGACAGTGTCCCTAGGAGGGAAAATAGACATGTTGATGCCATGGCAAGTGCTGCTTCTTTGGTACCTTCGAAAGAGGATATGAAGGAATACCACTTCGTGGTTCGTATCTTGTGAACCCCTATGGTTTCCTATCAACCTAAATTTGAATACTTTTTGTGTTCTCACATAGACTCGGGAGAATGGTTCTCTAGTATCTATGATTACCTAAAGATTGGAATCTTTCCCTGTGATGCCACCAAAAACAATTGCACTCATATATGAAAGCTTTCAACATGTTATGTCATTTTATCTGATGTTCTTTATCAAAAATCCTACAATGACTTGCTTCTCAGATGTCTCACTAAAGTGGAAATACCCTACCCTTAAGGAAGCCCATTTGGGCTCTAGGGGAAAACACTTTGGTGATAGATCCCTTGAAAGAAGATTGATACACATGGAGTACTATTGGAAAACAATGGAACAAGATTCATTCAATTTTATTAAAAAGTGCCCTCAATGTCAACAAAATAGTCGTTTTAATCAAACACCTACCCAAGAGTTACAAAATAAAACCTCTCCTTGGTCGTTCGCAAAGTGGGGGTTGGATATTATTGGAAAAATATCACCTCTTTCTTCTAAGGGATATACCTTCATTATTACCACTATAGATTACTTCATGAAATGGTTTGAATCTATTCCACTCCGGTCCACAAATGTTGAATCCATCTGTAGCTTTCTTATGAACAACATTATTTCTTGTTTTGGATTTCCCACTACACTTGTTTCTGATAATGACACACCATTCAAGAACAAGGAAGTAAAGCAGTTCTTAGAGAAATTCCATATCCAACATATATTTTCTATGCAATACTATCCACAATATAATTTCCAAGCAAAAGCATCTAAGAAGACTCTTGAGCTCATTCTTTGTAAAACAATTAACAAGCACAGTAAGGATTGGAATATTCAATTAACGTATGCTTTGTGGGCCTATCGCATGAGTGTTCGTACGGTGATGGGAAAAATGCCTTACAATAGATCATGTATGGTGTTGAAGGGTTAATTGGTGATGAAACCTACCAAGTTAACCATTTGCATCAACTAGAGATGCTCGACGAGCATTGATTACAAGCCCTCAATCATCTTAAAGCTTATCTTTTAGAATTGGAAATTTTATCTTTACAGGTTTCTCTTAAAGGGTTAATTGATGATGAAACCTACCAAGTTAACCATTTGCATCAACTAGAGATGCTCAACGAGCATTGATTACAAGCCCTCAATCATCTTAAGCTTATCTGCGGATGCTATTAAGACAATATAATCAAAGTGTGCTTCCTAGGGCCTTTAAACTGGGAGACCTAGTTCTCTGTGAAAACCAGAGAAATGTAAATGGTCTGCCTGATTAGAGAGGAAAATTTAGTCCTAACTAGTTAGGCCCTTACATTGTGATCTATATTTATGGTTAAGGTGCATATGGATTATCATATATGGATGGGACACCTCTAAAAGATCCCATTAATGTGATGCATCTTCATCAATACTATGTGTAGCATCCCATGTGTCATCTATGTGGTGTTCTCTCTATGAAAGGGTAGTAGCACTACATATATTGACATTATTCATTAACACATTATGAAAAAAATTGTGTTATGATATGACCACATGTGTGTGTGTGTGTGTGCATTATACATATATGTGTTTTGCTATTCTCTGTATCCATGTATCACACTACATCTTTTAAGGAAATCAGATCATTATTGTATTTGATTAACATACAACCATGTGTGTTTATTAACTCATTTTAGCATCTAATGTAAACATACATCCATACGAGCATATAACATACATGGAATAAACATACATGAAAGTAAAAAGCATACACATCCAAATAAACAA
The DNA here is from genome assembly GCA_007258455.2 of Sequoia sempervirens. NCBI lineage: Eukaryota > Viridiplantae > Streptophyta > Pinopsida > Cupressales > Cupressaceae > Sequoia > Sequoia sempervirens. Next base: position 55,150 of record VDFB02233030.1, read on the forward strand.
TGCCATGATGACAAAACTGATATGTCCATATATATATCTATATATATATATGCATATATGTTTCAAATGCCATGTACATGTATTAGGCCACAACTATAAAAAATGAGTGGCTACTAAATATATGTCTATACAAAAGATCTACAAATATATATGTATGTGTATGTATCCTTGATACAAAAATGATCTACAAAATCATAAGCCCCTATGGTTGTGGCACATGGCTCCCCGAGCCCTTCAGCTTTGGCTGCTACTCTTGTAATCTTAAGAGAGACTACACAGTGGTCATAGAATAGGATCAATGCATGTGTGATGTTGAAAATGCTACCCGCATCCCTCTGATCCCCCCCTGCAGGGAGCATATGGTCATCTATACCTGTCTCAACTCCTCTCATAGCCGTTGAACATCTATCGCGATCATAGTTGTTGGTTTCCTATCAAAGTCATCAAGGTGGCTTTGGAGGGAATCATGTGCCTACTCGACGATGTCATCCCTCATCACTACCACATCTCACTCATCAAGTGCTATCTGCAGCTCCCTCGACAGCTGGTCAACAGTTAGTTGGATGGCCTCTATGCCCCACTCCTCATAGGTGGTCCTTAGCGCACTACTGAATCAAAAGTGGGGGCATGTCATCCCATAGACACTAGCCAAAAAGCCTTGAGGACCATCCCCTAGATCGGCACTCTAGGGGCTACCTCTGAAATGCACTGAGCTATTAGTCCAGTCCATGCCTGTGCATCCTTTGCAACCATAGAAAGAAAAAAAGAGAAATCAATATCACATGGCATATGTATATAATCATAAATAGAAGGAACTAGAAGTATGAAAACATTAAAAATGTGTTCTATATACCTGGGTCCCCTAGCTACCATGTGGGGTCAAAGTGAGGGGTAGTGTTAGAACCTATGCCGCTAGAATCAGTAGTAGATATCGGTGATGCCAAGAACATCGCCATTGTAATAGTAGGAGTTGATGGTGCCGAAGAGACATGGGTGGTTGATAGAGGATTTGACCTCCTCTACCACCTCGATCTCTGAGGTTCCACCTCCTCCTCTTGTGACCTTTACTCCTCCTCCTCAGCTTGCAACTACCCTCTCCACCTAACCTGAGGGGGTGGGGGTGGCAAGTCCCCCTGTGGACTGGGATCCCCTCATGGGGAACCCTCATCGAATATAGGAGTAGGATGGTGCCTCTCCCACCACCGTGCAACATTTGCAGCCACCCCAACATTATCTACCATTGCTATGGGCGGTAGATCGTGGTTAAGTTCATCATCATCAAGTGAAAAAAATTGGTGATGGTGCAGTGAGGGTGATCCTCAAGTCTTGTTGCACTCCTATAGGCCCTACTATATGTTGGCACATCTAGTGGAATAGTCTATACATGACCATGTTGTAGCATGACCAGACTCTAGTATTATGGTACTATATTATAGTCATGGAAACCTACCATAAATGTTCCTTTTGTAGGTTCCTTAGGTGCCTACCATCATCCACCCATCTAAAAAATTGATGGGGTCTCGATTTGATCCCATCTGTAGTGAGAGTGTCAAACTGTAGGCACCAAAACTATAAATCGTTGAATTTCCATTGGCCTATCATATTGTACCAGTGGGCCATGGGGACGCAATATGGTCATCACTCAAGAAAACCAAATGACCTAGTGCACATGATGCGGGAAAAGGACCACACCTACAAACTTGTAGAAGATTTCAATGTCATTGAAGCCATGGCTATGATTAACGAGCTTCTTGAGGAGTTTTCAAGATATTTTATTGCCCCTTAGAATTTTTTGCTCCACATCTCCGCATTGAATGTTGACATGTTGTTTGTTCCATCATTATATAAAAGAGGATGGCATGTTTTGGTGTTATTTTGGACGACGAGAGTTAAGGAACGTTGAGTTTGCAATGTGGGTGGGTGAAAAAAGGAAGATGTGGTTACTCCATAACCCACACATGTGTCCAGTTGAATGTAGACAGAGTGAAGGAATGCTCCATTTCAAAATTAACTTTTTCACATAATCTAGAATGCTCTAGTAATTCAATAATAGTGTCCAACATTGAAACTTATCATCATTTAGTCATCAATCAAACAAATTTAGCTATAAGTATAGAAAGAAATGATTACTCTCAAGCATACATTTTTTTCCTAAGTAAAAAGGTTTCTCAATTGCAACCGGTTTGCATTAGTAGAGTCTATTAGTTTTGGAAATCAATATCTAGTGTATATATATTTAAAAAAATAAATCTATTTTAAAAAAATTTCTTCATGCGTTGAAACAAATATCTTGCTGTGAAAACTTACATTCACAAGAAATAAAATATAAATATAATAATTAAATTAGAAATGTTCAAAATTATACTTTTCAGAAAGATTATAATAATAGCTACATACTTGCAAAACATAATTCCTAAATGACTTTATTTGATCCTTCAAAAGGTAAAGAAAATGTGTTTTTTGTCATCATTTTGATACATGTGAAGGAAACTCCATTGTGGATATGATTTAATACTAAAGGGGTTCTATCCAAGGGGGTTTTATCTAAGGGGGTCTTATCTAACTCTATTCAATTAAAACCCTTTATATGAAACTACTCAAGGCTCAAATCTTATTTTTTCTAAAAAGTATGTGATTTTAGGTAAAAATAAGGTTGTCCCAAGGTAGATGCAAATTGGCTAGCAAGATGTTTCCATCATTGCAAAAATGAGGCAAAATATTCACCATTATTTTCTTTCGTGGTGTAAAGATCCATCATGGTGATATCATGTTTTGTACATTGTAGAAAAAAATGAGTGACAAATTTATTGGCTAGCTCAAAAATTATTGTGATTGTCCCATCGGGAAGGTGAGTGAACCAATCAAGGGCTTTTCCACCCAAGCTTCTAAGGAAGAGCCTCAAGAGGTAAGCATCAAGATAAGAGACCTCTTGGAATGCAATATATAATTATTTTAAGTGCTCCCTAGGATATCCTTTCCCTCATGCTTGTAAAATTTAGGCATTTCAAAGTTTTGGGGAAAGCGGATCATGGTCATAGACTTGTTAAAAGGAGAAGACAAAATTCTTTGAATCTGTAGTTTTTCTTGTGATGTCCTAGTTGAAGTCCCTTAAAGGTATCCTTTATTTTGTTTACATCTTGGGCCAAATTAATTCTAAAATTGAAAGATGTTATTGATAGTTGGATATGGGAGGTTAAGAGGATGATATGTGTTGGTATCAATGAGAGAATGGAATGGGATTGGAAGATTGGATGTGTTTATGGGTAGATGAAATTAGATTAGAGGTTTGGAGATGATGTGATGCATTAAGAGGGATGTATGTTGAGATATAAGGAGAAGGGATGGATTGTTGAGGTTGTGGGATATGTGATGAAATATTTTAGGTATGAGATGGGATCTTGATATGCAATTGAGATGTAGGATTAAGGGTTTGAGAGAAAATAGGGATATTAGAAGAATATGGGAAAGATAGAGGATAATAAGGATTACAAGAAAACGAGAGATATGTAGGATTGTTGGTAAAACAAGGACAAACAACTGAGAGTGGGGGTGAATCAGTTTGTCATAAAATTTTGAAATTATTAAAATTTTCTTAACTTAATCTCAGATCTGATGAATGAACATTAAACCATAAATAATCAGCACATCGGAAACAAAAAGAAGACCAAGATTTTTTACATGGAAACCCTATTAGGGGAAAAACCATAGTGGATGTCAATCCACAATATTATACCCTATTAAAAGTATAATGAAGAATAATGGGAATGCACATGCATTCAAGCACACTGGCTAGAGCTCACTGCTCAAATACAAGAGGGATCACTGCCCAAGGAGGACACACTGTCTTACAAGGATTCAAATTATATCCATAGGGTATTGAACTAAGAAAATAGCTTATGGAAGAGCCTGATTATAGTTTCGGTTAAGCACATAAACACTTCTTCACACTTCGCTCAATCTTGTTCACACTCTGATCTGCAATAGAATGAGTAGAACACTATTCACACACTAGCACTTTCTCTGGAACTTCTTCACACTTCACTCAAATAATCACTCTTATGTATCCGCTACATGGAATCACATCAAAAAATTCATCGACCAAAAATAAAATATGAAAATATAAAAAATGCATACAATGTCGACATAAATTTACAAATGAATTCTCAATGCGAATCAAACACCATCGACCACAACATAATGTAGACCTAAAAAAATATCCTCAAGTGTTACAAACATTCAAAAAATAATCTCCCAAGATCCACAACACGTTACAACCACCATGTCGGCCAAGAACATGAAAAACTGAACATGCAAAGGAAAAATCATCGACCACAAGCACATCGATCAACATGGATGTACAAGAAAGATAAAGCATGATCTAGAAAAATCCACGAGCATAAAAAATCATTAGAGAAGCATCCACAGCAACTAAACTTACTAGAATCACACCAACTTCAATCAGGAACACTAACTGAAGCCACAAAAAAAATGTCAGAACACAACTGTTCATAACATGATCAAAACTTCATGCGGATCTCTAAAACTTTTGGTGGATAAACTAGATACACTTAGCAATAAACCCTTTAGTCCACAATGTATGATCATCAACATACTAAGCAAGACACCATCATGACTTTCATTGTACATCTGTCAACTTGCAACTTTTTCTTCAATTTTTTTCTCAATATCCTTGTCATATACAACCTTCAATACATCAATGCTAATAGTGCTAACATCAATGAAAACCACATATCAGTAACACAACCACAAAATCCAAAAATCTCCCCCTTTGGCATTGATGGCAACAAATGATGTGAAAAACACCATCAATGCAACTCTCAATCAACACTTACTCCCCCTTAGATTCTGACTCTTTTCTTCCTCATGACTCTTTTCCTCATACTATTTTTCACATTACTCTTCTCTCCCTTTGACATCAATGGAAAGGATAAGCATTATATTTCCACATACAAGATCTAAACCACATATTTGCACATCTGACTACTCCCCTTGAGTAGCAACCACAAAATCATTAATCTAGATTAGGATATAGCTATGAAGCACACAAATTGATGCAAGTAAATGCATCACTAGTTCTTATCGGGAGGGGTAATCACCCCTAGCATCCCTCTAAGATACTCAAAGGTATCCTTTGGTAATGACTTGGTGAAAATGTTTGCAATCTATTCCTTGGTTAGCACATACTCTAGTCTAACTTCTTTCTCACTCACTTTCTCCCTCAAAAAGTGAAACTTGATTGATATATGATTGGTCTTAGAGTGTAACACCGGATTCTTTGATATGTTTATTGTACTTGAATTATAATAGTATATGGAAATAGGCTCATCATATACTACTCTAATATCCTTCAACATCTATTTCATCCACAACACTTGAGTACAATTATTGGCAGCAACAATATACTTTGCCTCAGTAATAGATAAGGAAATGGAATTATGCTTTTTACTTAACCAAGACACAAGCTTCTTCCCTAGGAAGAAGGCATTTCCACTAGTACTTTTCCTATCATCCACATCTCCTACCCAATTTACATCAGTATAGGCACTCAAGGTAAGGTCATCATCTTTAGGGTACCAAATCCCAAAATCAACTGTTCCTTTCAAGTATCTGAAAATTCTCTTTACAACAGTCACATGAGATTCTTTAAGATCAACTTGATATCTAGCAACCATACATACAACATTCATGATGTAAGGTCTGGTATGAGTCATGTAGAGAAATTTTCCAATCATTGACCTGCATCTTGTCTGATTTTCCTTAGGAGAGTCATCATTTTGTGTTAACTTGCATCTAGTTACCTTGGGTGTACCAATAGGCTTTGAGTCTTCCATGCCAAACTTCTTCAGTAACTCTCTCACATATTTAGAATGAGATATAAAAATTTCATTATCTAACTGAGTGATTTTTAATCCCAGAAAGAACTTCATCTCTCCAATCATAGAAATTTCAAATTCACTTTTTATTTCATCAACAAAATTCATACATAAATCATCATCACCTCCAAAGATAATGTCATCAAAAAAGACTTCAATAATCAACTCTTTATCATGATCCATCTTAAAATAAAAATTGTTTTCAGTAGTACCTTTATTGAATCCAAGCTTCAACAAATATTTATCTAGTCTAGCATACCAGGCTCTAGGGGCTTGCTTGAGTCCATACAAAGCTTTCTTCAATTGGAAAACCATGTCTTCCTTATCAGTTAGTTGAAATCCATCTGGTTGCTCAACATATACTTCTTCTTCTAGCTCACCATTCAAAAATGCTAACTTCACATCCATTTGATAGAATTTTTAGTTATTATAAGCAACATAAGCAAGAAATAATCTTACAACTTTTATTCTGGGAACATGGGCAAAGGTTTCTTCAAAATCAATACCTTCCATTTGTGAATACCCTTTACATACCAGTCTTGCTTTATTCCTGACCACCTCACCTTGTTAATTTAGCTTATTTTGAAAGACCCATTTGGTTCCAATCACATTTTTATCTTTAGGTATGTGAACAATAGTCCATGTATCATTTTTCTCTATCTACATCAATTCTTCCTTCATTGCTTCCATCATATTTTCATCTTTACAAGCTTCATTGACATTGTTAGGCTCAGTCTTGAAATCAGACAATACTCTTCTGCAATCCTTCTTCTAGTTTGCACACCTTTATTCTTATCTCCTATGATCTAATCTTTAGAATGATTTATCCTTACATAAGTTAGAACTTTAGGATTCTCTCACACTTCTGGTTCTTCAATTCTCCCTTTTGTACTTCCACTAGCTTCTCCTTCCCAAATTTCTTGATTCACCAAAATAATTTGAACTTGATTATGTGTTTGAGCATTCTTTTCTTTGTCTATACTATCATGCTGCTCATCTGAATCATATCCACAGTATCTGGATGATCTAGCAATGTCCTCATCAACCCTAACATTTTCACTTTTAACCACTTTCCTCAATCTTCTATTATAGCACTGGTAAGCCTTGCTTTTGCTAGTGTAACCCAGAAAGATTCCTTTGTCACTCCTTACATCAAACTTTCCTATGTCTTCATCTCTCTTGATATAACACTTAATTCCAAAGATCTTGAAATATTTATCAGTAGGCTTATAACTAAACCACAACTCAAAAGGAGTCTTACCATAATTACCGTTGACATATACTTGGTTAAGAGTGTACACAATAGTGCTTACACCTTCTCTCCAATAGATATGAGGTACATTTCCTTCCATCATCATAGTTCTAGCAACAACTAGAATTTTTTTGTTCTTTCTCTCTACAACTCCATTCTATTGAGGGGTTTGGGGAGAAGATAACTGTCTTTTGATTCCATGCTCTTCATAGAAAGAATTGAACTTTTGGGAGATGAACTCACCACCTTTGTCTGATCTTAAGCATTTGATCTTTAGAATTGTCTCATTCTCTACCATAGCTTTGAAAATTTTGAACTTCTCTAATCCTTCACATTTTTCTCTTAAGAAAGCGACCCATATTATCCTAAAGTAATCATCAATGAGCAACATAAAGTACCTTTCTCCTTTTAGAGTTCTGACTCTAGAGGGACCACACAAATCAGTATGCACTAGCTCTAGTACTACATTAGAATGATGTTGTTTGCTCTGAAAGGAGACTCTAGTTTTCTTTACCATTTGAGATTCCTTGCATATGGTATTAGTAGGATTCACTAGCCTAGGTAGATCTCTTACTGCTTGAGTGGATCTTACCTTGACAATGTTATCAAAATTCACATGACACAACCTCTGATGCCATAACCAACTTTCATTTACTTGAGCAATTAAAAAAATTTCACTAGCAACACTCAAGTGAAAGATATTACCTCTTGTCTTTGTACCTGAAGTAATCATATTTCTAGAGCTTCCCAAAATCTTGCATTTTCCATCTTTGAACTAAATATTATAACCCTTGTCGACCATCTATCCAACACTCAACAGATTATGCTTCAAGCCTTATACATAAAGTACATCATAAAGATTATGTTTACCACCAAGACAAATAGATCCACTACCACGAATCACACCAACACTGTTATCTCCAAATCTTACAACCACACCATCATATTTCTCTAGGCTTACAAATTTGCTTTTGTCACCAATCATATGATGTGAGCATCCACTGTTGATAACCCACTCATCCTTTTCTTCAATTCAGGTTGTAAGAGCTTTCTCAACATTAGCAGATTCAGTAGCCACTAGACCATTTTCCTTGATAGCAATGAAAACCCATTCATCCTCATTTCCATTTTCTTTATCAAATTCTTCATTAGTCACACCTTATTCAACATGATAACATTTCTTTTTAAATCTAGGCTTGTTAGGTTTAGACCTAGGAAGTCTTTCAAGAAACCTTGAAGCAAAATGACCTATTTTACTGCAAGAGAAACATTTAATAGGCAACTTTCCTTTATACTTACCTTGTCCTCTGGCTTCTCTTTTCACAATGAGTGATTTTAACTCTTCTACCTTTCTTTCTTCATCTTCAAGATGTTTCATCTCTTGCTCATATTTGAACACCTTTCCAAAACTCTCTCCCAGATCATATCTTTGCTTGTCTCTTATGGATACAAAGGCCTTAAATGCAGATTCAGTCTTAGGGATAGAATCACCAAATTCACTCAACTCAAAGGCAACAAGTTTACCAGTCAACATATCTCTTGTCACATTTGTTACTGTTCTGAGCTCTTCAATATCATGATATTTCAAATTGTAAGAAGCAGGAAATGATCTGGGCACTTTAGCTACAATTTCTTGTTCATTCAAGATACCACTAGCATATCTAATACCCATGACAAGTTCATTTAATCTTTGCATAAAAGAAGATATATTTTCATCTTCACCCATATTCAAATATTCATACTTTCCTTTCATACTCTATAGCTTAGCGACCTTCACAAGTGCATCTCCTTCATACAAAGTCTCCAACGTCTTCCAAATCTCATAAGCTGTCTTCAAATCCATCACATTTTTCATCTATAAATCTGTCAGAGCACTCAAAAAAGCTTCTATAACCCTGATATTATATTCAACCTCTTTAATCTCATCAGGAGTAGTGGGACCATTTTTCAAAATAACATATTGGTTCTTTGTAATCTTCAAAAAGGGTTCACCAATACATCTCAAATGACATTCCATTCTAGCCTTCCACAGAGAGTAGTTTGTTCCATCAAATCTAGGGTTGTCCTTCTTGTATGATGCCATCTCAAATCACCTCAATCTATTAAAGTTCTTTTGAGGAACTTGATCTGATACCAATTGTTGGAAAAACAAGGATAGACAACTGAGAGGGGGGGTGAATCATTTGTCACGAAATTTCAAACTTATTAAACTTTTCTTAACTTAATCTCAGATATGATAAATGAACATTAAACCATAAACAATCAAAACATCAGAAACACAAAGAACACCAAGATTTTTTATGTGGAAACCCTATTAGGGGAAAAACCATGGTGGATGTTAGTCCATAATGTTAAACCCTGTTAAAAGTATAATAAAGAATAATGGGAACACACATGCATTCAGGCACACTACCTAGAGCTCACTACTCAAATATAGGATGGCTCACTACCCAAGGAAGACACATTGTCTTACAAGGATTCAGATTAGATCTATAGGGTATTGAACTGAGAAAATAGCTTATGCAAAATCCTGATTACAGTTCTAGTTAAGCACATAAACACTTCTTCACACATTTCTCAATCTTCTTCACACTCTGCTATGCAATTGAATGATTAGAACACTATTCACACACTTTCGATTTCTCTAACACTTATTTTCACTTCACTTTGCTCAAACAATCTCTCTTATATATCCGCTACATGGATTTACATCAACAGCTTCATTGGCCAAAAATAAAATATGAAAATATAAAATATGCATACAATGTTGGCCCAAACTTACATGTAAGTTCTCAATGAAAATCAAAAAATGTCGACCACAACATAATGAAAACCTAAAACAATATCCTTGATTGTTCCAAATATTCAAAAATAATCTCCAAGGATCCACAACACATTACAACCACCATGTCATCCAAGAACATGAAAACCCGAACATGCAAAGGAAAAATTACCAACCATGAGCACATCGATCAATGTGGACATGCAAAAAAGATAGAGCATGATCTAGAAACCTCCACGAGCATCATGAATCATGAGAGAAGCATCCACACCAATTGAACTTACTAGAATCACACCAACTTCAATCAGGAACACTAACTAAAGCCACAGAAAAACTGTTAGAACACAACTGTTCATAACACGATCAAAACTTCATGCAAATCTTTGAAACTTTCGATGGATAAACTAGATACACATCAATAAACCCTTTAGTCCACAATGTTTGATCATCGAAATACTAATTAAGAAAACATCATGAACTTTACTGTACCTCTGTCAACCTACAACTTTTTCTTCAATAATTTTCTCAATATCCTTATCATATACAACCTTTAATACATCAATGCTAATAGTGTTGACATCAGTGACAACCACATATCAGAAAAGAAGCCACAACATCCAACAAGGATTATGATGAATAAAAGTTGGGGGTGTGGAAGGAGGTTGTTGGATGATTCTAGATGTGTCAAAATCATGGGGTAATTTGGCACCTTTGTTTTTTAACATAATGATATATTGGTCAAGATGCTTCATGATATATCTATCCATCAACTCTATGGCTTGGGTATCTTGGGAAGTATCCTCTAATGAGGTGGGTGAGTCTTAGTCACCTAAAGCATGATCATGAATAATGAAGGATGGAAATGGATTCTTCATGGAAATTTGGTGGACTACCTCCTCAAAGGGTGTACATCATGAAATGATGAGGGGAAATATTGAGAGGCCATAATTTCCTTTCTTGCTTGATACCATGTGATAATAATCCAAGGGATAGAGACTAGGAATGATGAGATTGAATGAAAATGATTATAAATGATTAGGGTATACCTTGGATTTTAGAGGATTCGGATGAGAATGATAGAGTGGATGAAAAAGGGGATAATGATGTAATGTATGGAAAGGGGATAATGATATAATGGATGGAAAGGGGATAATGATAGTATGAATGGAAATGGCATAATTATATAATGGATGATACAAGATAAATAGTGTCTCAATCTAAAATAGAACCTTAATTGATAATGATGGAGTTTTGCTTACACTAGACTTTGATAATAACCTAGGCAAGGCTTGGATTTGCTCACTCAAGCTTGGATAATCACTTGAGTAAGGGTTGGATAAATATTAATTTTCTTACCTAAGCTTGGATAATCACTTAGGAAAGGATTTGATATGGTTACTTAGGCTTGGATAATCACCTAAGCAAGGATTTTATGGGGTTTTTAATAATAAGGATTAGGAACTGGATAGAATTTTAACAAGATTGATTTTGATAGGATATGATATGGATTGTGATTAGATGACAAGATAGGTAAAAGATGATAAGGATTTGATTGGATGATAAGATAGGTTGAAATGATGATAAGGATTTGATTGGATGATATGTTAGGATTTGGATTGGATAGAAATATAAAGAGGATTAATGATGAAAGAAATGAGGATGATAAGGATGATAAATATAGGCTAGTGAAAACAAGAAGATGGTTGATAGGACCAAGGTCTAGGGATGATGGTTTTGATGACTAGATTGTGATATTGGATACAAATAAGAGGATCAGGGTAATATAATAGATTTTGAATGAAAATTATGGAAATGATTGATGTTTTAGGTGAAAATATGGTTGAGGTAGGGTCTCTCAGGTCTCGTATAGGGATAAAAATTCCAAGATTAAAAATTAAGTTCTCAAGATGATCAAATAGAAGTGAAATGATAAAGGTACATATTCAAGTGATAGAGGCACCATTTTGTGAAACAAAGGAAAAACTTTGTGAAATAGAGGCACCTGTATGTGGAATAGATGTGTAGTTTCATAGAAAACTATGTATCTAGGCACCTTCGAATGATATACAGGTGTCAAGGGATGATATAGAAGCACAATTTGATAGCTTGGGATGGATTTTGATGAATTTTTGGCAAGAGATAATAAAAAAAGAAGATAGAATGAATGAATTGACTTTCAAGGTGATATGGATATTTTTGAGCATTGTATGTTGAGTGGCTTCACTATTTTTACACATGAAAATGTGTCAAGCAAGATATAAAAACCCTATATTTAGTCAAGTAGGTGTGTTAGCTCAAAGTAGGCCCACACACCAAAGGTATAATACTTTCAAATAAATGGTTAACTAGGGTATGCAAAGGTCATGTACCACCTTTATACCCCTTAGCTTAGAAGAAAAAGGACCTACCAAGGAATATGTGTCACCTCAACAAGAGAAAGTACATGGTGAGTAACTTTGGCCATGATACTGTACCATACAACATAATAACCAATTAATAATGGTATTAACAAGGTTCTTAATGGATATGTGAATGGTAAGCTCATCTAGTAGTGTTTGAGATTAGGAGGGTCTCTCCTTCTCTCATCACCAAATGAGTCTCAATAGACCAAGGGTCTTGTGGCTTGGCTTGAACTACACTTTGAGATATACATTTCGCTCCCCCCATTTATATACCCCACCAAAAAATATGGTTGAGATAATCCTTGAGGTGTTCAAATCCTCAAGAAGGCCTCCTAATAGGAAAGACTATACTAGATATTTTTGGTCACCCAATACTACATGAAACACAAGGGGATAGCTGAAACAAAGGAAAATGGAGGGTTTCTTTATGGTTTAGGACATAGAACAACACATTTCACCATTATTCCATTAAAGGGAAATGCTAGAGATCTCAATCTAAAGTATGCAAAGGAGAAAGAGATCTTGCAATAGGGTTGTCCTAGGGTTTGATTATAAAATAAGGAGGGGTTCACCACCAAGCTAGGGCTTGGAAAGACTAATGAAATGTAAGGCCTAATGCTTAAACCTAATGTAATGCAATACTTCACTAAATGACCTAGAAAATCATGTAAAATAGAATAGAAAGCTGAGAGATGAAAGGTGTGCACCTGAAAACTTGAAGAGGACTGGATGAAGGTGTCAAATTAAGCTCATTTAGTTCACAAGGTCCCAAGACCTAATGTGAATGTGTCAAACACATTACAACACTAAATCAAGGCAACATTATGCTCAATTTTACAAGGAGGGCCCAAACAAGCAAGCATAGGGATACTTTTTCCATTGCCACATATAGACCCCACTTTAGTTAGAGGAATAACTTTCTTGAAACTCACACTAAAGTAGAAAAATTCACATCAAGAGGGGTCCAAGTGCACCAATTTTAAATAGTAAGATAGGATGTCAATGATCAAGAGGGATAATCAAGCCCCCAAGACCAAGATTCGATGACAAACCAACATAGGCACAAAAGGACACACATGAAAATGATATGGAGAGACAAAACAAGGCACAAGCATACACTACCAAAGACAAGGGGGAAATTAAAACAAAAAAAAAAGGGGTGGATCAAGCTTCGAGACCATTTTTCCATCGTGATGTGGATTAGATCTAGGGTGTTTTTCCAAAAATGCACGCTCACTCTAAGGAAAAAAAAAATCTAGGCTATCCACTAGGTGAGTAATCCAAGAGGGTGAGACACATACACATGTGACTAGTATGTGCTCACACACACACACACGTGAGTGGCTAAGGGAAATTCATGCCTCAGATCAGATTCCTATCCAACCATACCAAAGTTATACCTCATGATAACTTTGATAAGGTGCCACACAACAATGAACTTTGAGCTTCATGAGGCAAGAAAAGCTTTGTATGCTTGGAACTCATGAAAAAACAAGATGGCTCCATAGGCATGCAAGGTGTTTTATGAAAGGTAGCCATATAACTAAAAATGCAAATAAGGAATATTCAAAGGAGTCTTGCTTAATTCATGTGAGGTATTTAACTTAGGGAACATTGTTCCTAATGTCTCCAAGAGAGGACCAATCAAATAATAGAAGATTCACAACTTAGGGGATGCACTATGTTGCATCAAGCCACTAAGAGGAACATAGCATGCTAAGAGAGAACATACTCTTGAGGGGCATCACACCCAATGTCAACCATAAAGAAAAAAACACTTTGTATGAAATAAGAAGACTACACCATGAAACATGAAAAAGAAAAATGAAAAATAATAAAGCAAATGTATGCCCCCACTTTAAAGAAATTTCTAAACACCATTATTATGAGCAATTTCTTTAAAGTAGCCAAATTTTTTTCCTAAGACATGAGAGATTTCCTCAGAAAACCCTATGCCAAGTTTATGTTTCCAAATAAAGCTATGCCATGAAAAGAAAAGAAGGGGTTACCCCAAAAATGAAACTCCAAACACACATAAGGGATCTATGGATTTGGGGTTAGTATGTTCTTGCTACAATGTTTTTAGAGAGCTCAGAACTGTCATCATTCCCCAAATACTCATAGAACTGGAAGAATGACACAAAAAGAATCAAAACAAAAAACCTTTTAGGTCATCATGGAAGAGACATGAATGTCTCGACACCTTGCATATTCCCAAAAGGAAAACACAAGACAAAGGAAAAATACAAAAAGGAAAGCTTTTGGGTCAACATGGAAGAGACATGAATGTCTCAATGCCTTGCATCATCCCCAAAAGGAAAACACAAGAAAAAAGAAATATTTTGATTCAAAATGGAAGATACATGAAAGTCTCATTGTCTTGTGTCATCCCCAAAAGGAAAACATGAGACAAAGAGAAAAAGACAAAAAGGAAAGCTTTTGGGTCAGCATGGAAGATGCATGAATGTCTCGACACCTTGCGTCATCCCAAAAAGGAAAACACGCGACAAAGAAAAGATAAAATATAAAATAAAGGATAAAAGATTTACAATATAGAGAAGAATGATGCTACAAATAGAGGAATGTCACAAAGAGAGAGAGATAAATCAAATAGAATAGTATGGGGGATCACATTATGCACATGAAACCACACAAAAGAAAAATAAATAATAAAAAAGACTAGTAAGGCACATGTGAGTCAACTTAAAGCAGGTCATCCACATTCCAATCATGTTCATTGTATACTGAAGGAAGACAACTAGCCAAAGGGACAATAGCAAGTGCCGAACTAGGATCATCACCAAGTTCAATACTCTTCATAGGGAAATTATTGTTTAAGCAAATGGAAGAGGAAAACAATGTAATTAATTCATTATGTACCTCCTCATCAATTTTAGAAATCTCCTCATCATCATCTAAATTAATCACAATAGGAGGTCTAATGATAATGTTTAAAGAAGGGTTTAGCTCTTGTTGTAGTTGTACTATAAGATATTTTTGTTGTTGTGAAGGGGGAGACTCATCATGCATTGCTTTAGTCAAGTTTGGTTTTTTATTTTATTTGTTTATTTCTTCATTTAACCTTCGAGAAAGGGCACAACATCTATGCCTATGCTCTCTAGCACCTTTGTTTCTTTTAGTTTGATTTTCAAGTTGCACTTGTGTAGGAGTGAGATGATCAACCATAGGCTTCCTTTCTTCCCTAAGGGGAAGAACAAAAGGAACCATGGACGGTTGTTTGACCACTTTCTCTTTGAATTTGTAAACTTGTTTTATTCTAGAAGGCATGACGAGATTGTTTTCATTATCTCTTGGTATTTTGCAGGAATTAGGAAAAGGTTTTGTCTTAGGTTGATCTTGGTTGTTTGGCATGTCTGTTGGTTCAATCATGGTTTCGTCAAGGATGGTAGGCTTGGTCATGGGTTGAGGAATTTTTTGAAGGGATAGTTTTTCTATGCATTTTTCCTTAAAATTTTGGTAGGAATTTAAAAAGAAGTCTCCTTGATGTTTGATAGGTTCCATAGGCTTGGTCCAAAAGAAATCTAAGGAAAAGTTTCTACAAGAAGACAAAGGGTTAAAGCCACTATGATGTATAGTGAAAATTTCATTATCAAAGGGAAACTTTAAGCATTTATTTACGACCGACAAGACAACATTCATGGAGCGAAGCCATGGATAGCCTAGCTTCACACGAAATTGGTTTGACTACAGGATGATGGAGAATGAGACATCTAATGTTTTTAGTCTTATTTGTAAAGGAAGGGTGATTGATCCCATCATAGGGAAAGTGAAACCATTATGCATTTTGCTCCATGATTTCAGTTTATCATATATTTATTGATAGAGCTCATGCACAAGTAAGAATTCTTCAGTGATCACATTCTCTCCACATACGAGATCTATTAATATCCCACTAGTGGGCTTGTCATAGATTTAGTCAAATATGTAAAGAGGACCATCAGGTGCATGTTTAAGTATATCTTGTGAGGAGAAAGCAATCTCAAGAGGATTTTTTGTTTGCCCCCTATGAGGTATCACTTTGCTCAATCCAACCATATCATCCATAAGATCAATATCTATAGCATAATTTTGGATAGTATCATTGTTGTCATCATTCATGCCAACATTCATCACATCATTCTTTTTAGTTTCACTAGCTTTGATGAATGAAATATTATGATTAGGCATAGGGTTGGTAAATATTTGTAAGTTTTGGTTAGGGAGGGCAGCAGACTTATTTCCTTGATCACTAACACCTTCATGGAAAGCTGACCAGAATCAATGAGGTCTTGCACAGGATGTTTAAGATGCTTACAATGTTTTTTATCATGTCTATTTTGTCAATGGTAATGATAGTAGGAACTTGGTTTATAGTTTGTGGGTAATGGTATATTAGGATCGATATTTTTAATGGGAGGTAATTTAATCATCTTGTGTTCTAAGAGTTGTGACATTGTATTATGGAGGGTATCAGGCAAGGGAGTGAATTGTCTTTTTGGGCCCCCATAGCTAAAGGGTATCAATGCTTTTATTGAAGCTACTTGGTTATCGACATGTTGACATGTTTTTTGAGGGGGATTAAGTTGAAGGGAGCCTTTATTCTATTTTCTAAAAGGTTTATAGTTGTTTTGATTTGCGGACTCAGACTTCTCAGTTCAACTAGATGTAGATTTTGCATCATGACTACTAACCAATTTTGATAATCACAGAGGGTACTACATAAGTGCATGAAGGAGGGTTATTTCATCAAGGTAAGCTTATATTGTATCTTACTTTGTACATTCTCTATGAACAAATTTTGAAGATGAGGATCAGGAACCTTTATAACAATTTGGGAATAAAGTGATTGGTAGCTCAAGATAAATTTGGTAATATTTTCCTCTTCTTTTGTCTTACATCTCATCAAATCAGCCAAAGTCATCTTAGGGTCATATGAAATTGGAAATGGTTGATAAATGCATCAGAAAGTTCATTGAATGAACAAATTGAGTTGTTTGGTAATGAAGAAAACCATTCTAAGGCAGTATCTTTCAAGGACCTAGGGAAAAGCTTAGCCAAGAGTTTTTTGTCAAGAATAAAGTCACTAAATAAGGCAGTGCAAGAAAAAACATGTTTAGAAGGATCTCCTTTCCCTCCATATTTATTGAATCTAAGCACCTCTACACCTTATGGCATTGGTGTTTGAAATTTCTCCAAGGACAAGGGACTACTTTTGACATAATATGTAGGTGGGCCATTTTGATTTTGATTTATGGTGGAAGCTTGATTTTGAAGGGATGAAACGGTTTGCAAAAGTTGATTTATGAGAGGGTCATTGCTTGTATTATGAGATGGAGGTGAAAAATGTGAAGGTGTGTATTTTTTTGAGGGACAAGTGAATGGAATGATTATAGGTAGTAAACTAGTAAGAGATATGACGTGTGATGCCCCAAAGGTACTAGGGATGCTAGCAGAAATGCCCAAGGAAGGAATCACATTACTAGTTGGTTGCATTATTGTTGTAACTTGAGGGTTGGTATAGGTAGGAATAAAGGAAACTATTGTAGGAGGAGGAATTTGAATTCCTCCTTGGCTTGTGACATTGTTTGAGGATAAAGGAAAACTAGAGGTTGAGGTAAGATGTTTTTCAAAGATCTAAACTATGTTACACACAAGGTGAAGTCTATCTTCACTTTCAAACATGTGATGAATGTTATCTATGGTAGGGATGGTAGTAGTTGAAATGTTATCAATACTTATTTGATTTGGTAGGTTTTCTAAGTCTTCAATAATTTGGATTATGTTTTCTTCCATAACACTAGCAACCATTGTTTCAACATGTGCCACACTACTTGAAGGCAAGGAATTGTTAAGGGTATGGTCCATACCTAGTGAATTAGTTTCAATACTAGGAGTGAAAGAGCTAGATAACCCAAGATCCACAATGATTGTGCTATTGCGTGATGACATGGGTCTTGAACTTCGTCTCACTATAGTACTAGAAATAAGACACCAAGCAGAAATGCTCATCCAAGGGGTGCTAAGTGCATGATGGATGCAAATGCAAATTTAAGCTAAATACGATGAAATGAATATAACATAAACTCTATAAACTAAAACATAAATTTATCAAAAGCAAGCAAAAGCTTAGAGACAGAGTTTTGAATTCTGTAAAATTATGAAGTTTACAATCTGCATTGGAACTAAATCGCCCAAAGGGTCATATGAGTCCTAATGAGGGTTTTTTTTCACAAATTTCTGAAAATTTCAAGTGTTTTTTATGCTTTTTAGTTTGTATGATTTGTAGACTAAATGGAAATGTAGTTTTCAAATAATTTTCAATTATGTAAGATGCACAAATACAACCTATATGCACTTTTAATAATGCAATATTTAGAAACCCTAGAATGCCAATTAACTAATACAAACCCTAATGCAATGTTAATGCAAGCAAGATCTAGGATGATGATGCACTGCAAATCATAATTATGATGTTCTAAATGTAGGTTCACCAAAATAAAACAAAGGAAAATGGAGGGTTGCTTTATGGTTTAGGACATAGAATAACAAATTTCACCATCATTCCATTAAAGGGAAACCCTAGAGATCTTAATCTAAATTATGCAAAGGAGAAAGAGATCTTGCAATAAGGCTGTCCTAGGGTTTGATTATAAACTAAAAAGGGGTTCACCACAAAGCTAGGGCTTGGAAATACTGATGAAATGTAAGACCTAATGCTTAAACCTAATGTAATGCAATACTTCATGTAGTAACATAAAAATTAGCATTTTTCTCTTGGTTTGATAATTGACATTAAAATTAAATTAATGGTGTCTTGTAGTGTTGTAATGTGTTGTACACATTCACATCATTCTAAGACCTTTATTTGATTAAAACATGCTTTAATTGATCCTTTGCAAAGGTGTTGAGAACTGTTGTATCACACTTTCACACTTTTCTAGGATTTATTTTCTTAATTAAGCTTAATGGGCCCCTTCTTAATAAAATATATTTAAATTTGTAGCTTATTTAGGTGTTGTAAAGTGTTGTAAAACACTTTCACATTTATCTAGGGTGGTCTTAATTAATTGTGGTTAATTGCAATTAATTAACCCCTTTAATTCAAATTCAAACCTTATTTATGACACCTCTTGAAGATCTATCTCGACACCCATGATTTAAATAATATAACATTTAATTGGGAAAAAATGGGTCTTGAAAAATGGTGTCAGGACTCATTTTCCCTAGGTGGTGAATCGGTCCTCCCTTTATGGGACTCCCATCATTAGTTGATTCTAAATTATTTTTTAATGCTCTTTCCATCCCTTAGAGTTAGGTCCTACAAAACTAAGCCATGACCCATTTTCCCTAGGTGGCAAATGGGTCCTCCCTTAATGAGCACCCCCTTTTCAAATTTAATTTTATTGGGAATTTCATAAATTTTACTTCTAGATCTGGTGTCGGCCTTGATTGTTTGAATTTTGGGGTTAATCTCCTAATTTAGTATAAATAAAGGGGTTAATTCACATTGTTTCTCCTAGCAATTTTATGAGACATCCTAGAAATTTTAAGAGAGAATTATAGAGCATTCACAAGGAATTTCAAGGAAAATTTCAAGAGTTTATTGCAGCAATTCAAAATCATATTATCTTGATAATGGTTTAATACATTCATGGATGTTGTTGAGCTAAGAAAGTGAGTGTAGCATTGAATATCTACTTGCAAAAATTGTTCATATCTTATTCAAGGATCAAGATCTACATTCTTCATGGCCACTACATGTTAGAAATTAGATTTGCATTACAATACAAAATCCAAGGTATCTACATTGCATCATTTCATGTTTCATGCTTCATTTCCTTAATTTTGGGATTTCCCTAAGGTGAATGGGTTGGTCTTGAAGGCTATGGGAAATGAATGATTAATGGCACTATAGGATTGTCTAGGTGAGAACTTCTTTGTTTGAGGACCTATGTAGGTAGGCAAGAACTTCTTTGTTCTCCTCTTGTGTAGCTGAGAACTTCTTTGTTCAAGGGCCCTCCATCCTTCACCCTCAATGTAGGAAGCGCCTAAAGGTGGTGGCCTCCCCCATAGAGTTTTAGGGGAAATCAATAGGAAGGAAAGTGAATAGAACCAGTTATAGATGGTTGAAAGGAAGGCATGCCACTCTAGTGCATGTTTGGGTATTCAATTTGTGAATTAGAGAATCACCCCATTCAAAATGACTATCTGTTTGAGGACTAAGGATCGAGGATGAACCATGCAATAATTTCCATTTCAAAACCATAGATAACATGTAGTACATCTACCATATGAAAGTGAGATCAACTGACCTACATGCAAGGGTGGGTGGGAGGCTTTTGGGTGGGAGAGAATAGTATAGTTCCAAGAATTATTTCATCTTTTGGTTTAATTACCTAGAAGGGTTTTGACCAAGGAAAACCCCCATTCACTAACAAAAAAGTTTTTCTTCCCTTGAATGTGTGATTGCATATTTATAGGCTGAAGATCAAGTGGAGTAAGTTGCAAAAGTTGTCATCTAAAGTGCAGAATGAAAGATTTGAAGTTATAGAATTATTTGCAGACTTCCAAAAGCTAATAACTAGGATTTTGAGAGTCCAAACATTAAGGGATAGGACCTTGATGTCAGTTTCATAAACCCTAATAGGGTCCCATTCACCACTGAAGTCGAGTGAGTCCTCTGTAGCCTAAAAACAACTAATTTTTGACAAGGTACAAAACTTTTTATTCTCTAAAAACTTCCCCCATAGCTGCTATAATAGTTAGGTATCATTTCTAATTGTTATTTGCATCTTCTAACTCTCATAATTGAATGTTTCATAGTGAAAATTAAGTGGTTCATCATCTTGATCTATTCATCTTGATGAACCCCTATATTTTCCTATGTTTCATTATGGTGAAACCGACATATTGAGAATTAAAATTTTCTTATTTTTGAAGTCTCTTTTGCATCCTAGGTTAGATATTGCATTCATTTTCTTTAAGATTTTCATTGAATTAAGATCTCTTTTAGAGTTACTTGTTTTGCATTAAATTTTGCATCTCATCTAGGGTTTAGATTTGCATTGTTTTGCATCTCTCTAAATCTGAAAAATACAAAAAAATATAGTCATTTTGCATCTCATACAATTGCATTTGAAAATCAAAACAAAATTGTATTTCAATTTAGACCTTGCATTTCATCTTTTCATTGCATATTTACATTACATTTCTGGAAAATCTAAAACTAAAATCCACTGTCTCAAACCTAGAACTGAAAGATATCATTGAAATATTGCAAATCATTTAACAAATATTTAAAAACACCTAGCCAAAACCCATTCACCCTTATTGGTGAATGAGTCCCTAATCAGGTCCTATCTATACCTTATGGCAACTGAAAAAGTATCAAAATTCACTCTGAAATCCACAGAAACATCTAGCCAGGACCCATTCACCCTTACTAACGAAAGAGTCCCTGTTAGCTACTGATTTGTATTTTATGGACATTAAAATCTCAGTTTCTAGCTTTTGTTTGGTGTTGAACAATACTTTCCTATTTTATTTTCCTGATTTGTTGTTTCATCAGATTCATTGCATTTAGCTTAAATTGCTTCATTTTAGTGCATTGTTGAAATTCAAAATGGCATTCAAACATTTAATTTTCAGCTCATTGCATTGTGTAGTAAGTAAATTGCATTTCGTAGAATCTAAAAATTACATTTCATTCTAGGGTATTGCATTACCTCTTTGCCATTCTAGGGTTGTAAAACTTGCATGAGCTTTACAACTTGGTTTCCTATTCATAGTACTATTATAAGACGTAGATCAAGGCTCATGTTATCTAGTGATCTAACACTCATTGTGGATCTTGGGTACTCTAACTCTCTTTCTAATAGTGTTGAGAATCAACCCTCCATTTCTCATAGTTTGCATACTTCATTACCCATGATTTTTCCTCCTATAACCATTGTCCTTAACGTTACCAACACTGTCCCTACCATTACCACTTTCACTCAAGCTTTGGGGTCTACCCAAAGTAAAGGTGGAATTCGAATCCCATCCCTCATGATAGCAATGTCCATCCCTACATTTAGGGTGATCCAACAATACTAGTTTACAATTTTTGGCCAAACTGGACATTGAACTATTTTTTTCTAACTAAATCTTCACTTTCGAGCACCTATAATGGCTAAATTGTGAGGAATCTGAAGATGATGCAAACTAGTGATTTGTGATAATTTTTTGTAGATTCTATTTTTTTTTCAAAATGTTTGGAATTAGATTGCACTTATTTTTCCATCTCCTTCGAAAACTAGTTTTTTCAATAAACACCATTTTTAAGGAGTGACGCTCACCATATACAACATAAAATTTTTTCCATGAAGGATGAAATTCTATTTTTTTAAAATTTATATTTGTAACTATGATATCTAACACTTTCATTTGGTTTTGTAGTGTTTTATTGAATATTGTTTCCTTAATCAAGTTTTGAATTCAAACCAATTACAATTCAGACATAGGTGAACCGTATACAACATAACTTTTTTTGTATGTATCAAAATTCAACTTTTTTTGTTCAATCAAGGACTTCAATATCTAATGCCTTGATATTTTTCAATTTTTTTTGATAATCTACTATTTTTCCACATATGTAGAATAAAGAGCTTGATTTTTTGGTGAAAAACCTATGTTTAATCAAATTAAAAAAACAAATACATAATAGAATTTGGGTTTGTGAAGTGTCCTCCCTTTTCATCCTTAACTCGAGCTTCGAAGGGAAAAATTTTGGAGATTTTTTTGTGCCAAAGGGGGAGAAGGGGTGAAAAAAGGGGTTCTAGCAAACTAGAGGGTTTGCTCAAACCCCTTTGGTTCTAGTGAACCCCCTAGTTCTATCGAAGCCTTCAAGGGGTTCTAGTGAACCCTCCTAGTTCTAGTGAACCCCATAAAGTGTTTTCCATCTAAAAATGCATTTTTCCTTTCTTAATGGAATTGTAAACCAATTTTGTGGGATTAACCATAAACTAGTACACAACCTACAACAACATGCCAATCTATAACAACATTCCAACCTACTACAACATTCCAAACTACAATAAATTTTCAATCCATAACTACCATTCAACCAACTACAACACTCATACCCACTAGCACCATATACACTTCCATAGGTATTCCTGCATGAAATACTTCAAACACAATAACCCCCCAACAATCCAACTTTACCAACCTACAATTCACTAGCCCTCCACATGCATACACTATGCCACCTTATTCACCTCAACCTTATAACCAAAATGACCCTCTCATTAACTCACTTTTGCAAACCATGACATCCCTTCAACAAGTGGAAACATTACAATAGAATAATAATGGTCAACCTTTGCAAAACATCAAGTCCACCCTATTTTCCCTTGACATATTAAGAGAAAAAATGCCAAAAGGTATAGAGGTCCCTCAATTTGAGAAATATGGTGAGAAAGGAGACCCTGTAAGCCATGTTTCTTCCTTCACAACCTTGTTTAGTGACTTCATCTTTGAGGATAAACTTTTGGCTGAGTTATTCCGTAGATCATTAAAAGATACTACTTTAGAGTGGTTCTCCTCTTTTCTGAATAATTCAATTGGTTCATTCAATGAAATTATTGATTCCTTTGACAACCACTTCCATATTCACATGGGTCCCTAGATGACCCTTTCCGATTAAATGACATGCAAGAAAAAAGAGGACGAGAAAGTGACTGATTTCATAGCAAGATATCAAACACTTTATTCACAAGTGAACATTAAGAATCATGATGCTGACCTTTAATGACTATTCATTTCCAACTTACAAGATAAAATCCAAAGAAAACTTGAAATTTTGAAGTTTCCATCCTTCATATAGTTATGTACAACCCTTTGTGACCATCAAAACTCGACTGGCAGTTGTGATGTGAAAAATCCCCTAGTCATCTTGAAAATTCTGAATCCACAACTCAAAACAATTATCAACCTTTCAAGAAATAAAATATGGTCTGTTTACAATTAAATCCTCCTTAGACAAGTCAACAAAACAATAATAAATTGGTTGCTAGATAAAGATGACAACTCCTTTTTGAGATAAGGAGAGAGTTCACCCCTTTACCTGACACCCTTCACAACATCATGTTGTAGCTTATTTCAATAGGAACATGCTTACCTTATCTCATGTTAGATAACATGACCCTACTATACCATTGCCTAAAGACTTTCGAAAAAATGCTTATTGCCATTACCATCAACAAAATGGACATGGTAGAGAATATTGTAAGCATCTTAAAGATCTTGTACAAGACCTTATTGACAATAATAAAATTCAAATTGGAGGTGTGAATGATCAAGGTAATATGCCAGTAGCTCCTCCTAATCAAAATTTACAAATTTTCACAAATCCCATGCCTAAGCATAATATTTCATTTTTCAAAGCTAGTGAAAAAAAGAATGATGTGATGAATGTTGACATGAACAATGGAAATATGGATATTCTTCAATAGAATCCCCTAGATGAAGTGGTAGCATTTATCAAGTCTAGACCTTGTAAGGGCTCAACTAGACAACCTCTTGACATTTCTTTCTCACAAAATGATACACTTAAACGTGCACCTAATGGTCCTCTTTACATAGCTGGAAAAATAAATGACAAGCCCACTAATGGGATATTGATTGATCTTGTCTATGGAGAGAATGTCATCATAGAAGAATTCTTATATTTACATAAAATAAATCAAGATACATATAACAAACCAAAAGCTTAACAAACCAAAAGAATGGATCAAGACGCATAATGGATTTACTTGCCCTATGATAGGCTTGATAAATTTCCCTTTAAAAGTGGGACCAAAAATATTAACAATCTCATTTTCCATCATCCCACCATCAGACCAATTTCATGTGAAGCTAGGCTATCCATGACATCTCTCCAAGAATGTCATCCCTTCGATTATGCATAAATCACTAGTAAATTTTGGCAATTAAATGACTACGTGACTAAAAATTTTAGTCACAACTAAAAATTACCAAATTCTACTATTTTTTGTAACTCAACTATAAATAAGTAAATAAATGACTAATTTGGTCGCGACTAAAAAAATATTTAGTCACACAAATAAAAATGACTAAATAGTTAGTCATTTATTTAGTCACAATCCATTTGAATAGATCATTTAAGGAATAAAAAATTAATAGTGCTATTCCTAATTTTTATTTTAATAAACATACTCTAAAACTTTTGTCGAAACCTTATTTTCAAGCGTAGCCGCCAAGATGGAGAATTTAAATGACATAATTTTAATTTTAATAAACATACTCTAAAACCTTCATCGAAACCTTATTTTCATTAGTAGCCCACCAAAATGGAGAAGTGAAATGACATGCTTATGTTCTCCTTGTAAATAGTTGTAGCTGGTTGCGTTCAATCTTTTTAGTAAAGAATGACAGAGAATGGTAAGGAAATGTCCATGACAGGAGGTATAGGATTCATTGCTACTTATCTCATTCTTGCTCTGCTCAACAAGGGTTACATTATTCATGCTACTATTTGTAATCTAGGTGTAATGACGAAAAAGAGTCCCCTTTTTTCATTACTTGATATTGGAATAATTAATGATAAATTGAACTTGATAACACCTTTATCTAGTGTTGTGATGAGTTTTACACATCCACATTAGGTTTTGCACCCTTCTAATTTAGTGTTGTAAAGTGTATTTATTAACACCTTCACATTAAATATAGGAGGCTCATAAACTAAGGTGGACCTAATCTAGTGTTGTAATGTGTTTTACGCATTCACATGGGATTTAGGGCCCTTCTAAGCTAAATAAACCTATTTTTGCATTAATTTAGTGTTGTAAAGTGTATTTGTTTACATTTTCACATTAGATTTTGGGCCCTTTTGCATTTATGACCTCAATATCATCATTAATAGGCCCCTAAGAACCTATATTATGCATCCCAAGGCATATTTCAATAAAAAACCCAACAATATTAACATATAAGCTTAATTACACACTCCATGACATTTTAGCAAGCAAAATAGGCCCTATGGGACCCATTCATCACTTTGGGTGAATGAGTCCCATCTAGGTGGTATTGATTCACCCAGAATGTGAATGAGTCCCATTTGGCCTATTTTTAAGGTTTTGACAAGGAAATTTGGGTTTTAAATTCAAATTTCTTCTATGTCAGCCTTGGGGATCTAATAAATGGTCATTTGAGTGGATTTCCTATATAAATAAGCTTTCAAATCATTATTTCATCAAGCCTACATGTTATCAGGTCGAGTACTCAAGGGTTAAGCATTCCAAGACTTTACAACATCATCAAGAGAGCATTCAAGGACATAATTCTTCATCAATTGTTGTAGAAATTCAAGATCCATTATCATGTCAAGGATATCAAGCTTCAAGCATGTTGTTGAGCTAGTATTGTGATGTTGCATCCAAGATCCAAGGTCAAGCATTTTTCTTCATCCATTTGAAGATCAAGATCTACATCTTTCATGGCCACTTCATGCTAGATTGTAGATTTACAAGACATCCTTCAAGGTTCCATTTTTCATGTTTCATGTTCATTATTTCATCATTTGGTTTAATTACCTAAAATGGGTTTGACCAAGGAAAACCCCTATCCATTAACAATCAACAAGTTTTCTCCTCTTTACATGTGTGATTGCAGATCTAGGTGTCTTGGAGCTTGAAAGATGATTGAAGACTAGGTTACAATCTTGGAGAATTTGTTTTGAATTGTCTCCTAATTTTCAAGGTTGGAATCTTCACTAAAAGGTTGCTTACAACCCCGAAATCAGTGTTTCAGATCTAAAAACCTAGAGAAGTAGATTGAGCAGACTGAGAAGAACATATTCAGACCTTGAAGTTCCAAAAAATCCAAACTGGACTCATTCACCACAAGTGGCAAATGAGTCCCACTGTAGGTGTTTTTCAAAAATTATCTTTGATTCAAATACCCCTTTTTCTAAAACTTTCTCCTGTGCAAAAATCTAGAATTGGGACTGATTTGCCTAGAATTCCAAATGAGTCCCACTAGGTAAAAAGGATAGAATTTCTAGCATTTCAAGATTCCTTCCGGTCATCTTCAAGTTTCCAAGTGCACAAACTTCATTTTACAGTTTGTTATTATGTTTTATATGCATTTCTAGGTCATTTAATTCAAGTTTGCATCAAATTAGGATTTTGCATTTCATCTTGCATTCATTGTCTTTTCTAATTTTGAACTTGGTGGTGAGCCCCTCATTAATTCATAATTAGACCCTAGGGAAGTACCTTAGCAGATCTCTTACTTTTATTCCACTCTTGGGTTGAGATCTCTAGGGAAACCTTGAATGTTAGTTGGAGAAAAGTGATGTTCTCTATCCAAAACCATAAAGCATCCATTTTCCAACTAATCACTAGGTATTTAATTGACATATATTTGCATAATTTCAAATTCCTTTAGATGCTTTTAAAGTATCAATGTATCCTATGTAGGGTTTAGGATGATTTTTTTAATTAAAAAAAAAATGATGTATTTTCTTGTAATTAGATAATGTTCTCTTTGGCACTATATTCATTACTCCAACTGCTAGGGTTTTGCATATGACATCTTTAATATCTTCATAATAGTGGCTTTTAAATAGATCTCAGTCTTTTCTTTAATCTTTATCATGGTAACCCTTGAGTTCCATAATCCACCTTCAATCTCTTCTAAGAATGTTGTCTTAAGCTAGAATGCATAGTGTGCATATAAAATGAGTCTTCATACTTGCCATTGTTACAAACCACCACTCACTACCTTGCTTAAAATGTTGCCTCCATAAGCACAATAACATGTTTTAAAATAATAATTGCTATTGATTGGACATTAAGGTCACTACTTTCATCAAGATACAATGAGATTTTTGTCTTCAAACTCAAGGCATTATGCAAGATAACATTTTGAATTATTTTTTGTGTAGGGTTTGATTTTCTTGCACATTTACTACTTTTCTAACTGCCTTTAAAACTAGACATTGCACCCTTAGCTGCAATCTCAAACAACTCACTCACTATCACTTGAAGATTCCTTTAATGAGCATCCTTCTATAAAATCAGACTATGCCCTATAGATTACCTACTTACTACAAGGGACTCATTGTTTCATGGTATTGTGGGTCTTAAGATCCTTCAAACTTATTGTCACTACTTCACATTCCACAAGGTATTATTCACTATTCTCTCATCTCTAATGAGTCTCAAAACACTACTCAAACATGCAATCCACTACCTCCATTATACAATACCTAAGAATAAACATTGAACCTATGAATACCACTATTACTTCATTTGGATAGTCATTCCTTAATTGCATTTTCCTTGTCTAACACTATCAATAGAATTTGAAAAACCCTTAAGGTCAGCAAGGGGGTAAGGAAACTCACTGTTAAAATCTCCACTTTACTATGCAAGGTTTGAGCTTTATTATTTGTCACTAATCATCCTCTTTTTGATTGTCACACCTCAAGTGACTGTCATTCTTCTTACCATAGATTGCATGTACAAATGTCATTGAGCTACATATTGTTTGGCATGCAACTTTAATTAAGATATTGAAGTTGAGGTTTTTAATTTCAATAAAATAGCTTTCAATGCTTATTTTTTT
>VDFB02233031.1:0-16250 GCA_007258455.2 Sequoia sempervirens
GGAAACTTTCTATTTTTAGAAAGTTAGGTCAGGCGGAAGCTGCTATTTCGGGTAGGGCACCTGGTTCAGCCATTCAGCTCAGAATCGACCCAGTTCAGCAGTTGGTTGTTTAGACGGAGAAATAAGGAGTATTTAATGGATTATTAAATATTTAATATTTTGACTTTATAATAAAGTCACTTTATTGAAATATTGAAATATTTAATTATTTGGCTTAATTATAAAGTATTTGTTATACTTTATAATAAATTATTAAAATGTGACTTAATGAGTATTTTATATTCATTAAAAGTGGACGCCAATAATTAATTATTTCTCCTAAGTCAAAAGTGCAAATTAAATCATTAATTTAAATGATTTATTAAAATGGAGATTGGGTCGAATTTTCTTCAAGGCAATATATACCTTCTCAAGGCAATATCGAACTATCCTGTTTATTATTCAATTTTGTCTTCTTGCATCTGAGCTTTGGAGTTTGCAAACCCTAGGGTTTCTGGCAAACGATCATTTCTGGAGAACGAAAACTATTCAGAGATTAGGCAGACTGAGGCTGTGAAATACCAGCTGAAGCTTGCACTTGGTGATTTCACACAGAGATCACAGATTGTGCTTATTCATCCATCGAGGCAGAGGTTTTCAGAGATAATCATCAGCGGATAGAGACGACTTGAGCAGAGATCAGTTATCAGTGTTCTGGCACAAATCCCAAGGAGGCCGTACCTTTTTCCTTATTGCTGCAGCAGGCTGTACTTTTGTACTTTTCAGGTCGTACTTACCTATCTTCTGAGGAAACGCCTTCATCATCTGTTTCTGGTGATTCTACATTGGGGCGCTTGGTTTACTGGAATCTTTGCATTGAGATTCGAGCTGGAAGATCCTTTATTAATTTCTGGCCGTACCATTATCAGCTACAGCAGCCGCCATCTAGGTTTTCAATAAAATTTATTGTATTTAGTTCTTGTTCAGATTTTATGTATTGCAAAGCTCAGGAGAATTGAAATAAATGAAACGCCTTGCATTCTGAGCATTTCCCACATATTTCTAGGCTTATTTGAATTTTTTATGAATTTATTTAGCATTTCTAGAAAAATCGCAATATTCCATTTTGCCTGAAAAAACCTTAAAAACACAAAAAACCGAAAATTTGCAAAAACATTACAAAAACAATTAGGGTTTCAATTTGAGAACCACCAGGGTTAAACCGGTCACAAAGAGAATATTAAAATTTAAAATTTAAATTACTCGAAAAAATATTCCAGCTAATTGACAAATCAAACATCGTGAAAGATTATGCTGGAAGTGGAAGAGTTAACGAAGTTTTCATGCCAAAATGAAGTGAAGAAAATAAATCTGCCTGGCTCTTCTGGAAAAATGAAATAGTCAAGATCACAGTGCTGGCTGGTATGAGTTCGCTTCCTTCACTTTGCTTCAAACTTTCTCCAGTATAAAGATGAGATGTTCGATTCATTTAGCAATTATTAAATCAAGTCTGAACTTGGCTTGCACTTAGCTTCTGAATGGCAAATTTTATCTTCAATCAACAGTCTCCGGGGAAGTTTCTAAGTTAGGCGCCAGTTCAGTGTAGCTCTTTTTGTCCTTTTCCAATTTTGAGTCTTAGAGAAAAAATTCAAATTTTATCTCTTTGGGTGTTGAAAAATTAAAAAATTAAAAATAATTAAAATAATTATTTTCATGTGTCATTTTCAACCCCTTCATTTTATGGCACTTTATTTTATCCAAGGCAAATTTGATTTTTTATTTAAATTTTCTTGCCATTGCCTTAGGCAATTTTTTTTTTCTTCCATTTTATTTTGCCATAATTTTTTCCACTTCCTAAGTCCCAGGCGAATTTCTTTAGCATTTAAGCATGTTAATGCTAGACTTAGGAAAAAATTTCTTTATTTTCTCTAAGTGTGGTGAATTTCTCAAGGTGCCAAACATATCATTTAATATTCCAATGCCCAAACTTAGGCAAAATTCTGATTTTTTTTCTTACTTCTTCTTGGTATGGCGGACTTGTCTAAGTGTTGAGCCATCTTAACTTAATGTCATGGGCGAACTTTACTTAACCTCTTGCCATGTCTTGTTGTGCTAGGCGGACTTGGCTTGTGTTTGTGCCACATAGCTTGGGGCGGACTTTAATTCCAACCATGCCATTGTCTTGTGGCGGACTTTGCTTATCATCAAGCCACTTCACATTTTGCTTAGGGCGGACTTTACTTATCCTTGTGCCATCCTTCATCATGCTGGGCGGACGTTGCCTACCTTCAAGCCATCCTCTTTGGAGCGGACTTTCCTCATGTTCATGCCATTACAAGGCGGACTTGCTAGGAACTTTTGCCATTTGCTTCTTTATGCTGTTGGGCGTACTTCACCTCCACTTGTGCCATCCAAACTTTCTTCCAAGGCGGACCTGCCTCTATCTCATGCCATGGCAAGGCGGACTTTGCCTTAGTCCATGCCATTTCCTCATATGCTGGGCGGACTTGTCTCATGGTCAAGCCATTGCTAGGCGGACTTTGCTTGAAGTCAAGCCATTACACTTTGCTTTGCTGGGCGGACTTGGCACTTCTCCATGCCATTGTCTCTTCTTTATGGCGGACTTGGCTGAAGCTCTTGCCATTAGTTTTACTCTCCATTTTCCCTGCTAGTTAGAGTTTCAGTCTTCCTTCCATGCTTCCATGAATTCTTACCTCCATACTTAGGAAAATTCACCATGATTTTCAATCTTTTCTCAGATTTTTCCAGATTTTTCAACATTTTTCTGTGATTTTTTGACTAATTTTTCCAGATTTTCATTGATTTTCTGTGATTTCCATTGATTTTTTGGAACTTCTGAGTGGATTTTCAAAATTCGGGCACTTTCTAAATATAGAAACCTTGACAAAAATAGAAACTTTTCCAGAAATAGTAACTTTCCAAAAATAGCCCCTAAAAAATAGGAAGTCTAACTTGGGCCAAAAGTGCCAAAAATGAAGTCCCTAAAAAATAGGTCTTGGGTGGAGACCCCGAAAAGGTCGGAGATGTCAGAATCGACTGAAACGACAATCAATCTTCATTTTTCAGGCCCTCTAAGTACTGTGGTGATGTTTGCACAATGATTCAGGCTCAAATTCTTCGCTTGACTCGGGTGACCATTCAAAAACTCAAACTCTAAAACCCCAAATGGAGACTAGACAAAACCGAGATACACAACGGCAAAACCCTAAATGGCAAACCACTAGGGTCCCCATTTGCAATGGGGCGATGTGTGAATTAGGTCACAACAGGACGTAAGGAGCTGCTCATAATTTATTTCACGCAATCTGGTCCAGAACAGGGGCGAAACATATAGGAGGTTGATTTCATCATTTTGGAGTGTCTTCTTCATCAACAAGGATTGATATCAAGTCTTCAGCTCATCTACGATTTCGTATCAGGTTCCTCTAGTCATTTCCTACATAAATATTGCATTCTAGTATTGTTATCATGGCAGCCATTTGTAGTCAGAAATTGTAGAAGTTGCATATGTTGTAATGCCAAGAGTCTTGGCCTTTAATAGGTGCATTGTAATAGATTCCATTTCATAATAAGGAGCTATAAGTTGTAGAACAAATATTTGTTGTATTGAGCAAAGTTTGCATCTTTATAATCAGTATATTAGAATGTATGTCAAATGTTTGTAAAAATGTCACTTGGTTGTAGGTGCATATTTCCAATGTAGATGTTCATGTATTTGCATTCTAAAAGACAAAAGAATTGCATTATCATTCTAGATCATTGCCTAGATATTGAAGAGTTGTTTTGCAAGTAATTAAACTTATTTGTAAGCTCATTCGAAGACAAGCAACAAACTGAAAACTCAGAAACAGCTAGTTAAGGGGTTGCAAGTGAAGTGTGAGATTTGTGGCAAGAGGATTCTCTTAGAACGAGGGCATAGATTATGAGGAGACATTTGCTCCTGTTGCTCAATACACTTCCATCAGGATGATTATTGTTATTGCCTCTGCCAAGCGCTGGAAGTTACATCAAATGGATGTAGAGACTGCATTTCTAAATGGTGTGATTGAGGAAGAAGTGTATACCAAGCAGCCAGACGGTTTTGTGATTAATGGGAAGGACTCTCATGTGTGCAGATTGAAGAAGGCTTTGTATGGTCTTAAACAAGCACCTTGTGCATGGTGTGAAAGGATTGCTAGATACTCGATGAGTTTGGGTTTCACCAAGAATGATGGAGATTCCAACCTTTATTTC
The DNA here is from genome assembly GCA_007258455.2 of Sequoia sempervirens. Lineage (NCBI taxonomy): Eukaryota > Viridiplantae > Streptophyta > Pinopsida > Cupressales > Cupressaceae > Sequoia > Sequoia sempervirens. Next base: position 4,234 of record VDFB02233031.1, read on the forward strand.
AAGATTGTTGATGGTGAGGCCTCGATCTTGGTCCTTTATGTTGATGATTTATTTCTCACTAGAGTAGAGAAGCTCATTGTCCAATGCAAGAAAGAGTTAGCCTCTGAGTTTGAGATGAAGGACCTTAGCCTTATGCATTACTTCCTAGGACTGGAAGTATGGCAAAGACCTCATGAGATCATCCTAAGTCAAGGGAAATACACTATAGATATACTGAGAAGATTTGGGATGATGGACTGGAAGTCCATGGCTACACCGAAGGAGAAAAATTTGAAGAAGTTGACTGTCTCAGCTTTCGATTCAGATTTGGTAGATCCCATAATGTATGGACAATTGATCGGATCATTGATGTACCTGGTCACCAGCAGACTAGACATTTGTTTTGTAGTGACTGCTCTCAGCCAGTTCATGTTTGAGCCAAGACAAATACATCTGGTTGTACCAAAGAATACACTAAGATACTTGCGTGGTACTGTGGGATATGGCTTTGTAATCCGCTAAATAGTTAATTAGCAAATGGAATAAATAAATAATGTTTTGTCTGGGATTTAGTCCTCAGGATTAGTTAGCACTCGGGATTAGTCCTCGGGATTAGTTAGCACTCGGAATTAGTTGGTACTTGTCAGTTGCCCACGGTTGGTGCTCTCAACCGACGCCGGTTAACTATTTATGTTGTTGTATGGTTCGTAGTCGGGGGGAGTGTGTTGATATGATAATGTAATATTGCAAGTACATGAATAAAGACTGCAATGCTTCATATACATCTGTTCTGTGAATGCTTTTACATGCTCAATGATATTGTGTATCTAGTTTACTTCTATAGCGTACTGAATTACCATTAGTGGAGTAATCATTTGGCGCCGTTGCCTGAGCGGACTAGGGCATCACTCATCATGGCAGCGTAATGGGTCAACCGGCGGAAGAACCTGTAAATGCTAATGAGGAACGGGAAGACCTATTCACTGAAGATCTTGTCAATTTGTGGAAGATATCTTTACGAGATCACGTACGTAGGGAATCCCACATACGAGAGATGCCTGAGGAAGTTATCTGGAATAGATTGGAAGTGAACGACGAGGTGAATCACCTCCTGAATCGTATGCCCAGATTGCTAGCCCGTCATTTCATTATTCTGCAAGACCTCCGAGAAGAAGAGGATCGGGAACGCTGAAGGCAGTAAATATTGCAGCGCTACGAAGAGCGAACTAAACGAGAAGAAGAAGAAGGAGACACTAGCCGGAGACGTACATTCGATAGTCAGCAATGATCGCCTGAACATATTTTAAATGCCCGTACAACCAAACAAAGACAAGAATTGAGTACCTGACGGGCACGAGACTCAGGAGGAAAAGGTTCGGTGATCACTCAAGCTGCAAGAACAAGAAAACCGGCGAAGAAGAATGAAGCAAGCCGGTAAGGAATTGGATGAGGATTTAATTGAAAAAAATCAGAGCATTAAAAGAACATATGAAAATCTGACAAGAATAGACACATCCATTGGAAGAGCGCACCAAAGTTTGACAGAAGGAAGGGACAGAGAACCCTTCGACACTCCGTACGTAGGAAGATATGATCCTTATGAGAACGAAGATGAATTGAGTAGTAGCATCACACGGTTTCGGGAGTTGTCCCTCTCGGACGTCGACGAACGGCTGACGAGCAGAAAATTTGAGCTCAGTACCCTAAGGCAGAGAGAGTACCGGAGGGAACCCCAGGAGACTCACGGTGTTGAGGACACTGATGGACGACGTGGGAGTGACTCATACATGGCCAAGAGTGCAAGTGACGCACAGGAACGTAGCGAGGAAACCAGTCTAATCATGTCCAACACACAAGGAGGACAGCGGGGAAAGATGGCTCATCCGAAGCGGCAAAAGCTGCCGAAGTTCATGGGGAATGAGTCTGAAAATCCCGTATGGCACTGTAAGACATGTGAGACTATCTGGATAGCCAGCGGATAGGATGATCCCGACAAGTGGCTGAAAGCATTTCCAACAACACTCAGAGATAGTGCCATTGATTGGTACTCTGAATTGGACCAAGCACAGAGAGCTACATGGAGGGTATTGAAGCAAGCTTTCCAGGAGGAGTTCAAACTTCTACGAGACGATAGCGAGATTGTCGCGGAGATATAGAATACTAAACAAGGAAAGCACGAGGGCGTGCGGACCTACAATTGGAAATTAAAAGACTTGATAGGAAAGCTTGAGGCACAGCCGGCAAATGGCCTAAAGAAAAGATGGTTTATTGAAGGGTTGATTCCCTCGCTTCGGCAAAAAATGAAAGTGGTACCACCATCCTCGTACACTTGTTATCCTAAATTTTTAACTCGTTTTAAAAATTTGGGTAACCAATCAAAATTTTCATAAAACTTGAGATTTTTCTTCTCCAAGGCACGCATTACGAGGTGAAAAGAGTGGCAAATCTTTGTTTTATGTTGATTAACCTTTGGGCTACTCTTTTTCCCCTTTACGTTTCCGTTTTCGTCAATTTCTGAGTCATTTTCGGTGTCTTTTTGACCAATTTCGGGTTTTCAGAGCAACTCAGCAAATAGGGAAATTTAGACTCAAAAGCAAAATTGCTAAAGTTTCTCAAAAACCCGAAATTGCTTAAGTTTCTCAAAAACCCGAATTTGCTTTAGTGACTTAAAAAGTCCGAATTTTTCACAAGTATTCATTTTTGTCAAAAGCAAAATTGTCAAGTCATTTAAAAAGTCCGATTTCCTTTAAATGAAATTGTTATTTGGCTTGAAAAACCCGATTTTGTAAAAAAAAAGCATGTAAAGCTTCAAAAAAGGCCCGATTCATGTTTTTGATGACATTTTGCATTGTGAAAACTTTTGAAAAGTCCGATATCTCTCAGATTCGAGCTAGTAGATTTCTTCTTTGCTTGTATTTCCTCATTTCATGGAGATTTAGTCAACTATAATGCTCGAAATTCGGATATTTGCTAGTAAATAGCCATCGTCCTCTTTACTTCTGCACGCGCCTAGGGTTTTGTCTCTGTAATTTCTTGTTTACAGCTCGCTTCAGGTATGTTACGCGTTTTTCTTCATTTCTTTTCTACGTTTTTCCTGTTATTTATTTCATTTTATGTTAAACGTCATTGTCTTTTGATACGTCGTTTTAGATTTTATCATCTTTTCAAAACGCGTTTTTATTTCTATACGTTTTTTCTTCTGTCTTTATCAAAATCGGATTTTATATGTATTTGTTGATATTTGTTGATAAAACGCGTTTTCTTAGTTTTTGTCCACCTTTATATGATGCGTTCTCACTGATTTTTAATTCGCCCCTTTCAAAATGCGTTTTCACTGCCATTTATTTCGCCCCTTATATCAAACGCATTTTTCATTTTCCATTTATCTTTGCATACCTCATGCACCCTTCGTTCTCTTTCATCTCACTGAAATTCGTTTTCCATTTCATATACTTCCATCATACATAACGCATCTTTTTACTTTGAAATGCCTTATAAAGAAAACACGTTTTTCTCATTCACCATCACCATTAAAAAAAACTTTCACTTCATTTCACCTTCATTCCATCTCATTCGCCATCTCCACTCATATATCTCCATACTTTCATCTAAATCTGCCTTCATATAAAAACGTGTTTTTCTCATTCACCATTCTAGCAATAAACAATTCATTCCATTTTCATTTATCCATCTTCCATGTCGCCTATGCTCATTTCCTTCATTTCATTCATTCACTTCAAAATATCCATCATCATTTTCCACAAGAATAAATATTCACTTTGTGTCTCATTTCGGATTTTTAGCTCAAAAATACAATTTCGGGATTTGCAATTGAAATAACAATTTTCAAAATTGCAAAAAGCAGAAATTGCTAAAGTGTCAAAAAGTTCCGAAATTGTTGCAGTCATTTGAAAACCCGAATTGCCTTAAAAAGCACAAAAGTTGACCTTTTTGGACGAAATTCCAAATTCAAGCTAAAAATCTCTGTGTTGCTGTTGTTTCAAGAAGACAACTTGTTATTTTTGACTGCCACCATTCTACCATTATTCCATTCGTTCCCAATTCGCCTTCATTCGCCTTCCATCTTTCTTCCAAAGTCCATTTCATTGTTCTAGGGTTTGAGTTCTGCCATGTCCACTCACGTTGATGCTGAGGATGTTCTGACCTTATGGGGTTTTCACCGCAGTTTTGCAGATTCCTGTTCAATGACGGATGAACCAACTTCTCCAGCAGGCAAAAAGATGAAGTATAAATTCGACAAATATCAGAATGAGATTTCTCCATCTCACGTCGTTTCAAATATCGACGAGATCAAAGATACAGAAATAGGGCATATTGATATGTCTGAATTTGTTGAAAGAGCTGAGAAATCTACGTCTTCTGATATGCAAAAGTTGCTGAGAAGTCATATTCATCTGGTGGCTTCTTTTCCTGTTGCTGCCCTTGAACCAGAATTCGTCCTTGCATGTGCAGCGCGCTTTGATAGACAATCCAGAACAATCAAGGATGATGATGGCAACGTAGTTATCAGACTTGATGCCGAAACAATCAATAGAGTTTTCAGAGTACCTGATGCAACTACTTATTCAGAGATTTCATTGAAGAGTGCTCACAGACATTTTGAGCAGAAAAAGAGTGATTGTATTAAACATATCAACTCTAAATGGCTTCTTAAATCATGACCTTGTGTGACCCGTATGCCCAAGTTGTACCGGTCTGATTTTATAGAAGAAATTAACGATATGATCACTCTTCTGAGTAGGATTGCAGGGTTGAAAGTTTCTAGTGTGTTTGAAAACTGGATGTATAAGTTCATGGTTGTCATTAGAAAAGCACATCATCCAATTTTCTGGGGAGAAATAATCAGTGACTGTTTGTGTGAACAGCTTGCACAGGTTCCTACCACTCTAACCTTCTATATGAATTCATATTTGGTTTATATAGCGGCTTCCTTGAGACATTTTCCTGGCTTATCTCCTGAAGGTGATAGATCCTTGGTGCCTGTATGGAAATATTATGATCAGCTGACTTTTATTCCAAGTCGAGCGCATTATAGAAGGGTTCAAGATGCCTTCTTTGGTTATTTTATGTGTTTGTTTGACAAAAAGTTAGTAAATAACAGGGTATCTGATGCAGCTTGGAATAAGGTAAATCAATATGGCTGCTTGTTTCTTCAATTTCCTACCTTCACCTATATGAGAGTTGGCTGCTTTGAAGACCAACCTTATATGCTCCCAAGATATCCGACTGATAAGATCATTCTGATGGAGCTGGGAAGGCAGTTAATGGCAGTTCATTCACGTCAAGCTTCACAACACAAGTCTGGAATTGGTATTTCTTCACATAATACATTGGTAATCGGCAGGTATTCTTTGACAACCTCTTCAAGAGCCAAAGCAATGGAAACTGAACTTCAGGAGATAACATTGAAGAGATTCCAAGCTAGAGTGGATTTTGATTACAGGAGGATGAAGGATAAAATAAAAAGAGCCTCCTTCACTCATGTTCACCGCATTGAAGACGTTTTGGCAGACCTCCGGACAGAAAAGGATATATACAAAATGGATTATTGCAGGCTAACTTTGGAACAAATTATTGACCTAAATCTGACTTTAATTCCAGAGGGAGTAATTGATGATAGGCAGATTTTGGATCCTGAGTACGAAGAACAAGGAGTTGCTAATGCTCCCATTCCTGCAATTCAATGGTCTCAAAAGGAATCCGTCTCTATCTTTGATAGATTTCAATCAGTCTTGGCGAACACCAACTCTTGGCTCAAAAGCATAGGTGTCAAGACTATCAAAATCAAAGTTAGAGCTGAAGATGACCCAGCTGGTCCTAGAGGATTGAAATCAGAAATCAGAGAACAATCAAAAGAAGGAGCTTCCTCTTCAAGTACCAGAATCAAGCTGAAAGTAAGCAGAGCTCCAGAACAACCATTGGATAGGGAAACATTAAAGGGTGAGGAAGTCAATGAAATGCAGATTCAGATATTAGATCAGCAAGAAGAAGACGAGGTTCTTGAGACCTCTACCATTCTAAGTGAGATAACTCCTCACGTTGAAGCTCTGATACCAGAATCAGTCATATCTCCTATGTCCCCTATCGACAGTGATGTTGATTCCTTTTCCACCGTTTTTGTTCCTTCTATTCCACCACAAGAGACTTGTCATCAGTCTTCATCTGTAACGAATACTCCCATGATGAACTTGCCTAGTAACTTCAAGAGTATTTTTGACATAAATCCAATATTTCCAGCCATGTCAGAAACAACTCTTCTAGAAATTGATACGTCTGTAACAAGCTTTGATTATTTCATGGCCAATCCTAGTTGTAATTTGTCTTCTGCACAAAACATAGTTGTTGTACAAACTGAGGCACCTCCTAGAATTTCTGTTGTATCACAAACTGAGCCCATTTCTACAGAGACCACAGTTGCTATTTCAGATGTGACAACCTTGGATCTTCCTCCATGGTTGAATTCAATTGCTCGAAAGAAAGCGGCCGGTGTCTCACGATATTTTTGATTTCAATTAAAGAAAATCAAAACGGTGATTACAAAAGAAACAAAAGCAGTCACAAGTTTTGTTGACAGCAGCAAAACAGAGGAAATATACTGAGGAATTACGCGAAACCTTTAGTTGATAAGACCATGAAGAAATGCGGTGTCGATTATGGGTTCACAAAATTGAATTGGGCAAAAGCGGACTCGCGCCCAGCCTGACCGCGGGGATGCTTTCCGAGTTGATAACAATTACGACACAAAGCTATAGCGAACTCTTAGCTAAAGAGGCTCAAAGAAGATAATGCTCAGCTGGTTTCGAGTCATTCAAAGGTCTACCGGGATCATCCCGGTGGCCGGAGTTGATTCTCTATCTACAGCGCCTCCAAATGAATCAGTTAGACAATTAGAAAGAATTGCACAAAAGGCTAAAGCAATTGATTCATGGATAACTCAGCTAATTGAGCAAAGCATTCTAATGATTGAGAAGACGTTGCAAGTTTTCAAGAATGTCAGAATAGCAAAGATAAAGCTGAATCAGACTTTGGAAAGTTTGGAATCGCTTGAGAAGGATTTAAAAATCTGGCATGAGATAGACCAAGTTAAGTTACAAATTCTATGCAGCAACTCGATCTTGCCAAACAGAGAGAAGTACATAGAATTTGAAGAACTTATGACAAATAGATCATTGGTCATTCAAGATCTTATCAAAGATATCCAGGCCACTTTAGAAATGAATGATGAAGTTCAACAGGATATTCTTTCAAGTTTTGAGAAAATCTCATGTACGGTTTTGAATCAAGAAAATGAATTACTTGAAGCTGATTCAGTTACTTCAGAAATGGCAGCCAATCTTCGTCAACAAATGGAATCACAGCAGTTTTCTATGGATTCGATTCAAAAGCTTATCAATCATCAAACAATCCTTGAGAAAATGCAAACTAATTATGAAGAGCATAGATTGGCAACTATCAGATACTTTGATGTAATTTTGAAGACAATTGCAGTGGCCAAGAACACGTTGGGTCCAGATCCGAATGAGTTGAAGACCATCATCAGCAAATTCTTATCTTTCAAAGATAGGAATGAAGCAGATTAAAATTTTAGATTGTTTTATGTAATTTTACTTTCAACAATATATATGTAAAAACAAATTTTGCAATTGCAAGTGTTCTTTCCTTGCAATTTTCGAAAATGTAATTACATGTAAAATCTTACAAGACAAATCACAATTTGGATTTTAATTTTGAATAAGTCAATCGCAATTAGTTATCGGTTGAGAGATTTTCTCAAGTTTGTTGAGATCCTCCCACCTTTTTCTCCAGACCTTCCTCCTATAAATACTTGAGAGGTCTATTGTAATTATATCTTTTTAGCAAGCAAGAAAACTCTGCAGAATTTTGTACTCATAAAGTCTTTGAGCTTTATAGTGGAATATTGTGAATTTTCAAGTAATATCAAGAAGCTGGAATTTCTGACTTTGAGCTGAATCCTTGTTTTATTATTTTGTGATTACTTGAGAATTGTTGAAGATTGCTGAAAAGAGATTCAATTTAAATATCTGCAGACTTTGTGCTGTAAATGTGAGAATTGAATTTGTAGTTAGTGTTAGAAATTGAGAATAATTGTGAGTCTTTGTGCTTATAGTATTTCTCATTTAGAGTAGTTAAAAGATACATTGTAATTACAGTCTTTGAGCTGTATTATCTTGTATATTTCCATAAAGTAATCATTCTAAAAAAAAGGTTGATAGGATTTCATTCTTCAAGACTTTGTGCTTATTGAATTGTTTTCCCGTCCCGGAGGAAATAACGGAAGTCTTTGCGCTTTCAGGAAACTTTATCTCCTCTTTCTTTATTCCATTGCATAGTTACCGTACTTAAGTTTTAGTAACATTTACTGTTTCTTTTCTTTGAAGAGAAGAGAATATAATCTTTCCTGAAACAAAAGGAACGATTGCTGTCCTATCCATTTAGTTTTATTTAGTTAAAAAGGGGGAGCCTTCCCTTAATTAGGAGAGTTCAAACTCACGTGCTGTGGTTGAAATCTCAATTTTGTACGCTTTCACGAGAATACAAAATTTCCAACCAACAACACTGAAGCATATAATCGGGCGATGGATATTGAAAGTGAGAACAAAACATCCTCGAAGGGGAAGAAGAAAGATAACAAAGAGAGTGTCGAGGAAAGTGAAGATGAATCAACAACGGTACAAGCTCTTCGTTCGGACATGATGCGGATGATGAAAGAACTGAAAGCCGACAAGGAAGGTTCCAAGGAGGCGAATGAATTATGGTGTACCGAATGCAAGACGGAAGGTCATACAAAGGCGAACTGCCTGAAAAAATTATTCTGTGACATCTGCCAAGTTATGGGACACTCCGTCAAGGAGTGCCCGTACAACTTAAAAACAAGGAGTTCGCAAGTGTTCTTCACACAAGGAGAACAATCAACCCCTCTAACCACACCGCCAAAACCATAGAGCAACAATGCATCCCCTGGAGGCTGCTGTAACAATTGGAGAAATAATACGCCTAGAAGCAAAATTCAGTACGATAGCAAAGGACGGCTACAATCAATAGGAGTTATGGCAATGAATGGTCCACTGCTGAGGATTACTAAAATGATGAACTGCCGGGAGAAAACTATGAAATGGTGTGAATTTGGATGATCATAGAAGACATATTTGTCAAAGCGAGAAGGTATCAATATATTGGAATAGTGTTAATGATAATGTGCAACCGAGGCTGATCCTTCGACTCGACTCGATGAAAACATAAATTAAATGATAGCTCTCTGTCCTTACGAATTTATATTGATTTTGTGTTCATCATTTTAATGAGGTAGCGGGAATATTAGCCGGGCGTCTCATTTCTATTATAGATATTCTCTTGTTATTAATATTGCTGGGCGCTTTCGTTGGAAATGTGTATTTTTGCGTGGAAGCACCCGTTTCCGCCTTTGAGAGTCAAGACTCATCATAGCAATGGCATATATAGAGAGCTCTTCTTGTCATTTTAAAATAACCAAGTTTATGTTCTATCAGTCTGGATTATATCTGGGGTGAATTTACGTACGGTCTTGTCCAAGGGTGAATTATTAAATTGCGACTTGTCAAGTGCAAAGTTTGATTCAAGTCGGGTTCGAAGATATTATCCGATTACCAAATTACATTGAGAACAGAATTGCAGCAAGTCTGCAGAATTCATAAGACCCGAATTGAATTGTTGCCAAGACGGTTCATGGAGAGTCATTCAGTGGAATGCAATTCCTCTAAGGCTGAGCAGTCTTCAAAGTGTAACGTTTGTTTACATCTGACCAAGATACTAAATAATAGATCTTCAATATTCAAGGCCTCATTATAAAGAGAATTATTGCCACTGTTTAATATAAGAGAGATCTTTGTTGTTGGGTTTTTCTCCCTCAAGAGGAGGGTTTTCCCAGGGTATCTGCTGTGTTATTGTGTCTGATTTAAATTATTTTTCTGTGCATATAATCTGTTCATTTAAAATTTACAGATAGCCGATGAAAAAGTCTTGGCAATCACAAGGGCGCGGTCGAAGAAGGCAAATTATCTAGACCCTCGTATGGAGAAAGAAAGACTCCGGGAAGCCAAGACAAAAGTAGAAGAGGCAATGGTGAATGAACACATAAATTCTAAAGCTACCAGTACGCTGTTGCAGTCGGAGTCAGAGAAGAACATAGTACGGCAGGTGCTTCACACAACCGTACCAATCAAGGTAACTGACCTTTTGCAAACGATGCCTCATCTGAGAGTAGCGCTTACAAATGTTATTGAAGATAATCTTCAAAAGGGTCCACTAGAACGAATGCCAGAACCAGTAGCCGAGATCATGAACCCAATGCTACTCGTAGTAAGTATTGGGAGGAAACCAGTCGTCGTCGAGATGGAAATTTTGGGAATGAAATTATCTAACACTATTGTCGACGGAGGCTCCGGAGTAAACGTACTGCCAGAGGAAACATGGAAGTGTTTGGGTAAGCCGACTCTCTGGCCCCCGACATTCCACCTCATAGGAGCAGATCAGGATGGCATCAAACCCCTTGGTACACTAATGGCACAAAAAGTCTTGATCGACACACAATTGTTTTTGCTAAATTTGGTCATCATCCCACTGGAGAAAAAGGCGTACGACACATTACTGGGACGGGGATGGTTGATTGTTGCCAAGGCAAACCACAACTGGAAGAAGAATACGCTCTCAATCGAGAGTTAGGGGAGGAAGTATACTATTGATCTGAAGAACTAGGCGGTCAGTGAAGATCTGGCGTCTTCAGGATCCGAATCGGTAGAAGAATCAGATGTTGATGACAAAAGAAAACTAATGGAGCCGAATGAGGAAGGTGTACTAGAGATTGGGAGTTGCTCGGAGCACGAGAATAGTTCGCTGAATAGACTATTTCACTGGCAGATGGAAGATTATGAAGTCTTCTACCCTGATTGCAACATGCTACAAGTCAAGGAGGGGAAAGCAGAAGAAGACAAAGGCTCGACCAGTGAAACATTTCCTCCAGAGTACGGTAAGTATAAGGAAGGTACAGCAAAATTGGATGCGACGCCAACAAACAAGTTTGAATGGGACAAAATCATCAAGTACGAGGACCCAACGTTGAAGAAGTTAAACCTTGGGGTACCAGAAAAACCTAAGGAGATTCTTGTGGGTGATGATTGGGACCTCGTACTCAAGGTGAAAGCATTCAAAATCTTTATGGAGTATAAAGATGCCTTTGCCTGGACGTATAAAGATCTAAAAGGCGTACCACCGGAGCTATGCGTACACAGGATCCCCCTCGTACCGGGAGCCCAACCCGTACGAAAGAGATCGTACAGAATGAATAAAAATTATGCCGCTAAAGTGCAAGAGGAGATTGAGAAGATGTTGGAAGCGGGCATCATTTTCAAAGTGGAGGTCAGTGAGTGGGTATCATCGATCATCATATCCGTGAAGAAAGAAACAGAGCAAATTAGAATATGTGTTGACTTTCGGAGTCTGAATGTGGTGACCATCAAAGACCCATTTCCTATTCCCTTCACCGACACAATCCTCGAAGAAGTTGCCCGACATGATATGTACTCGTTCCTGGATGGCTTTTCAGGTTACAACCAAATCAGTATCGCGGAGGAAGACAAATTGAAGACTACGTTCGTGGTTGAGGACGGGGTGTACGCGTACAACCGGATGCCGTTTGGGTTGTGCAACGCGCCAGCCACATTCCAAAGGATAATACTCCACATTTTTGACAGAATGTCTGTAGGTAATTTTAAAGCCTTCCTTGATGATTGGTCAATTTACAATGATAAAGAAAAGCATTTGAAAGCCTTAGGCAAGTGCATGGAAAGATGTAGAGCAGCCCGCCTTGCATTGAATCCCAAGCAATGCAGATTTATGGTGCCACAAGGAAAGCTACTTGGACACATTGTGTGTAATGCTGGATTGAAAATCGATCGCGACCAGGTGAGACTAATTGTACAGATGGAGGCTCCAAAGAACGTCACCAGCGTGAAGTCCTTCCT